>SEYY01021793.1:87500-120000 GCA_009176605.1 Armadillidium nasatum
TATATATATATATATATATATATATATATATATATATATATATATATATATATATATATATATATATATATATATATATATATATATATATATAATATATGGATTGACAATACAAAACATTGAAGAAATAGTAGCTGACCATGAAAGGAATAAAATATGCATCATGCATCGTAATTGTATACTATTATGAGTAATTCTACAACAAGTATATGGTCATTGACAATGATGCAGCAAGTACAATGGGAATTTTTTAGAGCTTCTGAAAGCTTTGGATGCAACCAATTACAAAGAAATATAAGTAAAGGAATGCCATGTACGTTTCTATGTTCTTTAAAATGTTAAAGATCATATCCCCTACACTGCACCATTCGCTCCATGTTTAACAAATTTGCTGCAACATTCCAATTGTATTTTGAATTATGTTGGCTACATAATTCCTCCACATTGGTAATCATTTTTGTTGAGAATTGGTGTTGCATAAACCAGCACTGCATAGCTGGATTTTTTCCATCAACTCCACGATTTTAAAATTGTCTGACTTCAGCTTTTGGCTCCAGTTCTGAAACCTTTCATTTTATAGTTAAAAAAAAAAAAATAAAAAAAAATTATACATTGTTTTTGATCCGGCTTTGGCTTCATCCAAAATATCTTTTTGCCTGTTCTGGCTCCCTCCAAGATGTTTCTCAAGTTCCACAGCTTTGGTGTAAACCAAACTTTTCTTACGGGTTGAAAAATATAACGAATGAGTTCAGATTTTGACACTGGTAGCTAATGATGGGGCCAGTTTCTGACAATACATTTATTTAGATAACTTGCATATGAATGATTCACTTCAATATGACCATGTACAGGTCGATATCACATAAGCCACATGTATCGTGGTAATGCAGTGGATAACTTCTTAACAAGTACTGCAATTACACCTTCACAATCTTGACTATCAGTGTATGACATGTTAATGAAGGTTGATCAAATTTATTGACTTCCGTAAGTTTTTTATTGCTATTCAGAACAAATTATGATTAAAATTTAGGATTTGTAACCTTGTGTCTAATTGTATCACCAAAATCACTATTACATTACTTGTGATTACTTAATATAAGCAATAATTGCTTATAATCCATTATATTTTGTTTCATTTGTAGTCAGCTATTTTCTTTTTCAATTTTATATATATATATATATATATATATATATATATATATATATATATATATATATATATATATATATATATATATATATATATATATATATATATATATATATGCGCAGGTGTTTTGTGTTATCTAATTAGATGTTACTCATTTAAAATAATTGTTTAAATAATGCAAATACCTTATTAAAAAAGTTGTTTTTTTTTTACATATATATAATATATATATATATATATATATATATATATATATATATATATATATATATATATATATATATATATATATATATATATATATATATATATATATATATATATATATATATATATATATATATATATATATATATATATATATATATATATATATATATATATATATATATATATATATATATATGATTGAATATTTTTGTTAGATATATGTGAAGATACAGAACTGAGGGAAAGAATTACTCAGCTTGTAAATGAACTAGAAACAAGACGATTGAATGATCAGAATAGAAGGGTAAGAGTTATTTTTATTTTATAACATAGAGATTAACAGCTTCACAAACTTCTTAATTCCATAATGAAATGGTAATGGATGAAAACAATTGCCAACGTTTTTCTTTCTTCTAACTTTCCTATGTCTTCTGTATCTTTTGCTTTATTAAAATGGTTTTTTACCAAGGTAAACTTAAAACTGGTTTACTCAAGTGTTTTCTTAACCTTTCATCTTGTACCTTTATGTGTGTAATTTCCCAGTATTTCATACCCGTTTTACAAAGTATTTTCCTGCTCTCGTTTTCATTTTCTTACAGCCTATATACTTTTTGTGAGAGTCTATAAAAGTTTTCAGCACTAATATTAGAAGTATGTATAATATCAGTTTTTATTTATTTTTTATCATGTTCCTTGAATTTTTCTGAACCATTTTTTCATATTTCTTTATTCATATTAATTTTACTAAATTCCTAAATAACCATTTAACCAGTTAATTTTATCACCTTATTATATATAGAAAGTGTCTACTGTTGGCATTGATTAAATCAAATTGATTTAATCAGTTGATTAAATCAATTGATTTTTTTATGAAAAAATCATGATTTTTTTGATTTTTTTGATTTTTTAAAAAATAATAAAACTGTTTTTTTTTTTATTTGTTTTATTTTGTCATATTTTTTGATACATAATGATATAACAGATATATTAGTTCCTTCTTACTGTGTTAAAAAACTTTAAAGTAGTTTATATATTAGAAATATAACTTCCTTAATATTTGGTTCAAGATTTCATATAGGGTAATACAAGAATCTGATCTTCATTAATATAATTTATCCAATATAGAACTGTTAGAGTTTAGAATTCCTAATATATATTCAATCAAATCTTCAACAAAATTTTATTGAGCTTTAATCTAATGCAATTTGAGGTTATAGACAAAAGAGAAAACAGAAAAGACAATTCCTTTTAATTTTCAACCATTTAAATTTTTATACATTATAAGGAAAACAATATTCCTCTATATAAATTATAAAAGAAAGAAAATTTAAGCACTTTTGATGCATAATCATTAATCCATAAATTAAATACATAACTTGCAAAATATATATATATATATATATATATATATATATATATATATATATATATATATATATATATATATATATATATATATATATATATATATATATATATATATATATATATATATATATATTATATATATATATATATATATATATATATTATATATTGCAAGTTATGTATTTAATTTATGGATTAATGATTATGCATCAAAAGTGCTTAAATTTTCTTTCTTTTATAATTTATATAGAAGAATATTGTTTTCTTATAATGTTGTATAAAAATTTAAATGGTTGAAAATTAAAAGGAATTGTCTTTTCTGTTTTCTCTTTTGTCTATAACCTCAAATTGCATTAGATTAAAGCTCAATAAAATTTTGTTGAAGATTTGATTGAATATATATTAGGAATTCTAAACTCTAACAGTTCTATATTGGATAAATTATATTAATGAAGATCAGATTCTTGTATTACCCTATATGAAATCTTGAACCAAATATTAAGGAAGTTATATTTCTAATATATAAACTACTTTAAAGTTTTTTAACACAGTAAGAAGGAACTAATATATCTGTTATATCATTATGTATCAAAAAATATGACAAAATAAAACAAATAAAAAAAGTTTTATTATTTTTTAAAAAAAAAAAATCAAAAAAATCAAAAAAATCATTTTTTGATTTTTTTGATTTTTTTAAAAAAATCAAAAAAATCACCAACCCTGTCTACTGTTATCTTCATCATATTTTTAAATTTTATTCTATTTCTGTATTTTCCCATTTTATGCATCGCAATTTGCTTTATAAATCTGTCAAATTTTTTTTTTGTCCTTATCTAAATTTTTTCCCTTTTATAAATACAGGTATTTCCAATACTCTGTGATGAGTAAGCTTTAAATTTCTAAAAAAAAAATTATATATATATATATATTATATATATATATATATATATATATATATATATATATATATATATATATATATATATATTATATAATATATATATATATATATATATATATATATATATATATCAAGTTTTTTTCACCCCTGTTTTATCTTACATGTCTAAGTTTATTGAAAATTTGTGTTATTCTTAATTCTTCCCCACAACCTACTAAATTCATTAATTTTTCCCTCTCTACTTCCTTCATTTGTATCTCTCCTAAAAACTGTTTCACATCTTCCCTCTGTGTTCTCTGTACCTTCTTTATTTTCCTTTTCTCCCTCTTTTCTTGTTTTAAGTTCTTTCGTTCTTCTGTTTTTAGAGTATTCTGAACAATTCCAAGCCATTTATTGCCATTTTGACCAACAAATCTTGCATAATGCTTATAACACAAATTTATATACTAGATTCTTTTTCAGTAGTTTCCCATAGATATCATATATATTCTTCTCTTTCTTCCCCTCACCTCATCTATTCTTTTTAAATTTTCTTGTTTTTAGAAATAATTCTGTGGTTATTCATCCTTTATTTTCTTTCTCTGAAATATCTTCATGACTCCAACTATTTCTTTCATATGTTATGTTTCCTTACAGCAGAATGTTATAATTACATATCTTTGTTGTTATTGTCTTGCCAGTTCAGTATGTAGTAACTTAATCTCTTCTGATAGTAACGCTTCTCTCACTTTTGCGTTACGATATTGCATGTTTATTTCATTACATTAGGAATTCCATGCTTTTTTTTCTTTCCCATATATTTGTAGTTTTCCAAACCACTCCATTATTGCTTTCTTTTTAAACTTCTCATCCAGTTTGCCCAAGAATATTCTTACCGTTTTGCTTTATTCTTCAAATCTTCTTTGTTTAAACTCCTTACCACCCCTAAACTTAACTTTCTAAACACATTAATATTATCCTTTTGTTTCATCAAATCTTGGACACTATCTTTTGGATCTCCTATGTATTTATTTCCATATCTTCCTCATTACTTACTGCATTTATTCTTAAATTGTAAAGAAAACCAAACTTTTGTGTTCTACACTCTCCTACCATTTGAGTTGTAGCACTTACCTTATAATGCTATGATTTAATTCTAAGCACTTATTTTTGTGAGCAACACAACATTCGTAGTACCAATAAAGCAGTGAATCGCTGAACATTAACTGGGACCCAGAAATAATGTACAAAAAAACTGTCAACCCTAAGTGGAATATTAAATACCAGTCGAAATGTTCTTCTTTCTTATATCCAAGATTATGGTAGACCTTTTTGGTTTCATTACAGGGTTTCCTTATAGTCTTAATTATTATTCTCCATTATATCTCTATCTTATTAAGTTGCCTTGGGTTAGAGTAGTCCTTTGCATTTGAACAAAGCTTTATCACCTAAAAGCAAACATACGAGTTTGCATTTCTAGAAGAAAGAAATATAATCAGATTCGATAATTTGTCAGCCAGAAACATAAAGCTCTCTTTAATGGTAAGTTACCCAACAAATGTACCTTTTACCTGCCAATTCTCATTTCGTAGAGTGCATGAAGGTTTGAGTTGTGCTTTTTCGAAGATTTTGTAGTTATGTAGAAGAATAACATTAAGAAGAAAACTTAATTTTTGAAGGTTCTGAAGGAAATAATTTTTTTTTTTTTTTTGTACCAGTTAGAAATATAAGAATGACTAAAGGTTTGTTACTCTAAGCATCAGTTATTTATTGTTGGTTTGTACGTCTTTGAAAATGAGAGGAATAGTGAAGCCGATAGGTGATGAAGTGTCAGATATAAAATTTTTTAGAGAAAAGAAGGAAAAAAAGTAGGAGAAAGAACAGAACCCAGAGGAACATCACTATAAGTGAATTTAAAGAATGAATGGTGACTGTACACAACAGCTTCTATTATCACTAATGGGCAGGATCTATGTGAATTAGGCGTGAACGGGACAAACCTTCGGTCTCTAAATGCATTGAAGTTTTCCAATTTACCAAAAAACCCTTATATTGGTAATTTCATGGTTTCGGAAGTAGCCTACATCCTCCCCTATAAGAACATAACAGCAATATGGAATTTTTTTTTTTTTTTTTTTTTTTTTTTTTTAAAGAAAATTGCGAATTTTGTGTGGGTGCTGGAAACTACAGGCATGTCCGTTGTTGTGCTTCCTTTCCAGCCACCTCTGTTCTGTGGAACTCGCTACCATCTATTTCTATATTTAAAAAAAATTTTTTTTATGTAGTTTAACATATTAAAGTCTATTCAGAAAAAAAATTAATTTTTAATGTACACATTGTTCTTTACTGCAGAAGAGGCTTTTTTTTTTTATCAACAGCTGTCAACCTGTCACAGGGAGGAAATACCCCAAGTTGTTTACTTTTTATTTCCATAAGATCTTTATATTTAAAGCTGACATGTTGTTGTTGCTACTCCACTTTCATGAAGGAATATATATATATATATATATATATATATATATATATATATATATATATATATATATATATATATATATATATATATATATATATATATATATATATATATATATATATATATATATATATATATATATATATATATATATATATATATATCAGGTTCGACGAGTTCGTTCAAATAAACGAACCCAATCCATTAGAAGAACTTCCGTTAGAGAAAAAGACTTTGACACCAAAGAAAGAAGCTCAGGAAGAAGCAAGACTAAGAATTGAGTTAGAAAATAAGTTTGTAAGTATATATATATATATATATATATATATATATATATATATATATATATATATATATATATATATATATATATATATATATATATATATATATATATATATATATATATATATATATATATATATATATATATATATATATATATATATATTATATTATATTTTTTTTTTTTTTTTTTTTTTTTTTTTTTTTTAAATATTTCAAAAAATTTTTTCAAACTGGA
Organism: Armadillidium nasatum; assembly: GCA_009176605.1. NCBI lineage: Eukaryota > Metazoa > Arthropoda > Malacostraca > Isopoda > Armadillidiidae > Armadillidium > Armadillidium nasatum. Next base: position 94,111 of record SEYY01021793.1, read on the forward strand.
ATATTGTATGATAATGATTATTTCTTTATTAATTTTGCAAATTGTTGCCTCTTTAACTGTTATCAAATTAAATGAGAGTTTATGTGATGCAAAGCAATTTAAATACATAAATACTAATCCAATCTTTCCATAACATAGTGATAAAAGATTTTAATTTTTTTTTGTTTGTTTGTTTGTAACCAGTTTTGTGCCATTGTTTGTATGATGCATATGAAATTGGTCGTATGCAATTCTGATTCAGTATTATAAAATTTATTATATATCAGACAAATGATGCAGTTGTTTATATGTTTAAATTTTTCTGTTGGGTTAAAATAATAATAATACAAAGTAAATTGATTCTTATTATCGTTACTTTTTAGCGATCTTGAACTAAAATTTTCATATTACTTTTATCACTAGTTTTAAATGTTTATATCTCTGATGTAATTAAAATTTAATTTTAATTACGTCGTTCAATGCTCTACAGTGCCATAGTATTCTACCTTTTGTAAGTCAATGCTAATTTCATATTGAACTAAAATTTTTCAGTAGCTAAGCCTAAAAATAATATACTTTACACTTATAAATTCATAAAATTTCTCAAAAAATAAAATATTTGTTTTGAGCTTTTTTATATAATGGAAGCAATTTATTTGTTTGTGTTTTTTGTTGTTCTTTAGGATAAAAAGAATTTACCTGATGTTTGTAGTTTAAGTGATGAAGCCCAACCATTGGATTGTCCGGAGAAAAGAGACGAATCAAAAAAGATTAATGGAAACTCCCGGTATTTACTTAATTCCTTCTTAATTTATCTTTGTTTTTTAAAATTGTTGGTGAATCGTTTACTATTCATGTATTTATATATTTCAGAAATGCTGTAAATGTTTTAAAAGAAAGAGAACAAAACAATAGTGTAGACACATTTCAGGTGGACAACAAATTTCTAGAAGCCGTTTCAGATGCTGGAGGTAATTTTATTTTAATTGTATTTACTGAAAGGAAAAGTTCATGGAAAATGTCTTTATTATAATCTGCTTAATATAATCTTTCTTTTAACTCAGACCCAAAATAATCTATTGTTTTCATTCTTTTATGTGTTCTAATGGTAAAGTCTAGAACACTTCTTACTCCTATTTTCTCCATTTCCTTTTTTTTTTTTTTTTTTTTCAAATATCTCCGCTGTTGGCAAAAGGCCAGAGGATTACCAATTTCCACCAGAGTTGGGAAAATGCAGGAAATCTTTGACCTGTACAGATTCAAAGAACGTGTATCAGTACATGACTGCCATTAATCGATCTTGATTCTGTTACTCCCCAACTCTGGTGTAAATTGGCAAAACTCTGACCTTTTCCCAATATATATATATATATATATATATATATATATATATATATATATATATATATATATATATATATATATATATATATATATATATATATATATATATATATATATATATATATATATATATATATATATAGTGATGGGACGATTAAGAATTTTTTTTATGATTATGAAATTGAAAAAGTATATTTTGAAAAATTACTATTATGATAATAAATTTTAACAATTTTAATTTTATATATATAAGCGCATATCTGGGGCTACGAGGAAATGCGACACCCTGTAGTATCTTCAGAACATTGATTTTAAAGACTTTTAATATGTGAGAACATGGACAGACATGCAATATATATATATATATATATATATATATATATATATATATATATATATATATATATATATATATATATATATATATATATATATATATATATATATATATATATATATATATATATATATATATATATATATATTATTATTATTATTATTATTATTATTATTATTATTATTATTATTATTATTATATTATTAGAGCTTTTAAATTGTGATGCAGAAACAATCTTTCATCCAATTTCTTGGGTAATTCGATTTTCGTCTTGGAGTTAGTTTGTCCTCCTCCTTAGTCAATTTGGCCTCCACTACTAAACAGCTTTTCACTGCCAATAGAAGAAGAGTGTGGAGCAGAGACGAGAGATATAATCTAATATTTGTAAATTAATCATCAAATTAATGATGATTAATCGTCCCATCACATATATATATATATATATATATATATATATATATATATATATATATATATATATATATATATATATATATATATATATATATATATATATATATATATATATATTATTATTATTATTATTATTATTATTTTTAAAAATTTCAGAGAGGATAACAGTTTTTGATGCGAATGAATCTCCTAATGAAGTAGGACCAGATTCCTTATTATGTTCAGTATCATCCGCAGAACAAAAAGTTGAACTTGCGACATCTTCAGAAGATGCAGAAACTCCAACACCCCCTGTTCCGCCTCCCAGAAGCAGTTCAGCTTCGGTAGGAGTAGGAGCTACAGGCCGTGATGGTGGTGGAAGTAAAATCGATATTCACGTTACCGTGACCCTTAACCCATTTGCTCCAGGCACATTGGCTGACCTTAAGAAACAGAGAGCCTTATCGAGAGGTGCCCAAAATTCATTCACTTTGTCAAGTGGTTCCAGCGTTTTTTCCTTAAACGCTTGTCAAGACCTCACAGAAGCCAACTCAACTGTCTCCACTCCTTCCCTAACTGAAACTCAACCAAGCAATTGTAACTTGTCAGTTCCTTTCCCAAATAACCAACCTTCGCCAACTGTAACCCCAAAGAGGTTTTGTGGTCAACCCTCTGATGTTATTGGGAAGAGAGACAAGCTACCATGTTGCTCATTAATGTGATTGAGTAATGAGGTCTCATTAATCTTAAGGATTTCTTTGTTAGATCTGATATTACTATTATTTTTTTTATTTATTTATTGGTAATGACCTCAAGGTTTTATTTTAATTGTTATTTATAATTTTGGATAATTGAGATCTTGAGTATATATATATATTATATATATATATATATATATATATATATATATATATATATATATATATATATATATATATATATATATATATATATATATATATATATATATATATATATATATATATATATATATATATATATATATATATATATATATATATATATATATATATATATATATATATATATATATATATATATATATATATATATATATATATATATATATATATATATATATGCCTTCGCCATGCCATGTACAGATACGCCATTTTTTTTATAAAGAGAATACTGTTACACTTCTTTTAAAGAAGGTAACTATTATTTATATTTATTATTATTTTAATTATTATTATTATTATTATTATTATTATTATTATTATGGGCATTAATAAGGAAGGGTATTCAAATTTGGGGTTGTCATCTTTTCATTGTGCAATAATTATTTAATCAAAGTTGTGCCTATTATTTAATTTTTTTTTTTTTTTAATAATTTTTTTTTATTTTTTATTTGTCCTTAATTGTCATAAAGCATTCATAAAAGTAATTATGATTTATTAAGACTGTAACAAAAAAAGAAAGGAAATATATATATATATATATATATATATATATATATATATATATATATATATATATATATATATATATATATATATATATATATATATATATATATATATATATATATATATATATATATATATATATATATATATATATATATATATATATATATATATATATATATATATATATATAACATATATCACCCCTTACCCTTCTGATTAACCTCAGCCACTTCTCCCTCTCCCTCCCCCCCCCCTCCCATTAATTTTTCTTAATAATATGTGCAATATTTTTCGGTGTTTTTACGATATTTTAACTCGTTCTTTTATAATACTCTTTTCATGACTACGAAGATATTGTAGAAAAATCTCAATATTAAATGTTCATAAGAATCAAACATGCTCTAAGGTACGTTTATTATTATTATTATTATTATTATTATTATTATTATTATTATTATTATTATTATTAAAAAGTAATTTAGAAACTAATTAAAAAATAAAATTGTTTTTCTACAAAGCAAGTATACATTGTAAAGATGAAGAAAATGAAAATGGTAATCATTAATCCGAAAATTCTCTTTGCATTTTAAAATATTATTATTAATAATATTATTATAATTATTATTATTATGTATTAGTTTAATTGAGAAGTTTAAAGGCATTTGACAGTTTTATTTATATCTACTTTTAGTTTGAAGTAGACTTAAAATTCATAAAACTTTTTTATGAAAGATAATTTACTTGTTAACTTGTATTGAGGTAGAAAACTCCATAGATATAGTGTGAAAAAATTATTCTTATGTTATGTGAAGAGTTATTAGTTTGTTTTAGTCGTAAATTATAAAATGAGTTGTGAATGAAGAAGCTCTCTTTATGCAATTTATGTAACAAAAGGATTAACATTCAATGAATGATGGAATCTGGGCATGTGATTTTTTTTTTTTATTATTAGAAGTAACTCACAACTTAAAGATTTGGATTATTATTATTTTTATTTTCTTTAAGATTTTTTTTTTCTTTCATAACATTTTAATGTGTGAAATTATTGTGATAAATGCTTAAAATTTTCCAAAAAATATTTATTAATACGTTATTGCTTGAAAAGTTACATAATTCTCTTATTTAAAGAGGTTTAGCTTTAGGATATTTATTTGTATTATAATCTATACGAGCAGTTTAAAACTGCGCAACGTTCTAAACTCTTTAGGTACGTTTCGTTCATAAATTTCCTTTTGTTTTTCCGTCCATTTTAAATTATGTAATAAAGTTTCAGATATTTTTTTGCTTTATTTAATTTTTCCTTTGATATATATATATATATATATATATATATATATATATATATATATATATATATATATATATATATATATATATATATATATATATATATATATATATATATATATATATATATATATATATATATATATATATATATATGCCTGCAAGGAAAAGGTATTAAGCCCAAAATTGGTTTGGAGATAAACCAATTTTAAAGTCTAAAAATATTCTGCGTAATGGGCTTAAGAATTTGTGACGATTTCATTGCTAAAGAACTATAAGGAGTAGGACTTAGTTTGTTTTCCCTGTGAATAGAGCACAATTTTGTTGTATTTACTACCATTAATAAAAATTTTTTTTTTTCATTTTTGGGCATAAACCTTTTCCTTGTAAGCCCACGATTATTATTATTATTATTATTATATATATATATATATATATATATATATATATATATATATATATATATATATATATATATATATATATATATATATATATATATATATATATATATATATATATATATATATATATATATATATATATATATATATACGCATTTCGGTTGTAATCGAGGTGGATAAAATATCTGAAACCACAATCAAAAGTTGAGAGAGAATTCAGATGTATAGTACAACATCTTTTCTTAAAATTTTGGTAAAAATATTTGGAAGACATGGCTTTCTAATTTGTAAATAATAGTTACGAATAAAGGATAAAATATTTTTTATATTTTTTATTTTTTTTGCGGTTTAACATGGGTAGGCTCTTCATTCAACTTGTTAATGGGACAAGCATAACCATCCATCTAACCTCTACTCATTCTAGAGTTCTCTAGAATAGGTTTAACGATGCAGTAGTTTCTTATGTAAATCATAAAGTTGTTAAAAACACACAAAACTGAAAGCAGGGCTGCTATCCTTGTTGCAAAAATTCTCTTCGTATTAGCCGATCCTGTGGATATTAAAACTCCACTGGTAAGAAGTTATAAAAATATGTTGAGCAGTTCAAACAAAATTAATAATACAAATAAAGCATACCACAAAATATTTCCAATAATAATAAAAATAAGAAATAAATACTTTTAAGTATATAGTAATAATAATGATATAATTAATTTCAAAATATTTTTCAAATATGTATAAAACGCTTGTGTGTTGTTTTAATTAAACTACATTGTAATAAACTAGATATCAGTAAGCCACTTGTTCATGGTCCACCTGATGATGATTCTTACATTTATATTACTGTGTTGTTACAGTTGGGGTATCGTAGCTATCGCAGTTTGTTAGAAGGATGTATCAAATATGTTTTTTTTCTTTTATATCAACTTCTTAAAATTCCTGATGTAAACTAAGTTTACTAAATATTAGCTCTATATCTCCTCCAAACACCTGCCAAAAAAAAAAAGTCCTTAGTTGTAGTTTTTTTTTTTTTTTTTTTTTTTTTTTCCGGAAGGGTAAATTTTCAAATTTTTTTACATTTTGAAATTCAACTGCATATAACTTAAGCAGACATCAAAAATCGCCATGTAGCCTTTCTTGAAACTGGGGCTGAGAATATAGTTAAATTTTCAGCTATTCACTTTTTCGGGGGGAAAATTTGACCAAAAACTTACAAACCGTTATAGATACAGGAAAAACGTTAGAAATCGACTTTTTTCAGTGCGTTGAAATGCATATACCCTGCAGATTTCATAAAAATCGATCAAAAATTAAAAAAAATTTTTTTTTTGAATTGGACCCTCCCCTAATAATCAGGTTGTAATTATCTTTTTTTTTCATATTCCTTATGAACACTGGCAGAAATAAAGTATTTGTATGGTGAAAGCAGTAATGATTGAAAATATTTATTTTCAAAGTGTGCTTAAATGAAAAATCCATACGTTTAGATGATTTTGGTTAATTGGGTATAACCTAAGCATATTGACTGTTCTTTGTTTAATATTTCTCTACTGTTCTTTGTTTAATATTTCTGTATAGATGAGACATTATCTTGATTAATGGTGGTTTTTGAAAATGTTCATGCTTAACTTTCTTGGGGAAAGTTGCTGCTGGTTACATTATTGGTGCTGTATCCTCTTCTTAGTTTAATTATTCGTGTTAAAAACCTGGGACCAGGTTATAGTGCTAAAATTCTGCAAGTGTTTGTTTTTTCTTGGAATTGATATGTTATTATTAAGTTTTGGTATTATCATTGAATTGCATGTTTGGGTGCTGGAATGGACGGTACTTGATTGAACCAGGTAGCTTTTTATTGTTACGGACTTTCTTATACTCCTCATATAAAGAACTACCATTTTTTTCATTTTATGATGTTTTCGAAGTAAATTCTCTGCAATCTCTGTATTGGTCTGTAGAGTCTCTAACAATTCTAAAAATAGCCTTGTCTGAGTAGGCTGTAAATGATATATAAAGTTTTATATACTGTCATAAAACTTGCACTGTGTTTAGTGTAATTTATGGTCAAGGCGTTAAATTGGAGCAGTTTTAATTTATTATTTTTCGGGTGTATTCCTTATTATGTCAGTAGGATTTTTCGTGTATATTATTAGAATTTCAATTATTATTTAGTATTAAACTGTTTAGTTTATTTTGCTGTGAAATGTTAAAATAGAGTAAATTGATTATTGCTTGCGCGCAAGTCACAACTTTGATTATCACAGTCGTCTGCCTATCTTTTTATTTAAGAACTTTGTTTTTTTTTTCTTCTAAACTTTTGGCCTATGTTGTAATTATAAAGTACTTTTCTCTGTTTAATTAATTCCGTTGGTTTGAGCACTATGCATAGATGTTACCCTTTGAAAGATAAAAGTAATATCCTCTAGTACTTATGCCTATAGGCAAGAGATTTGAGAGTTCGTTGCATCCTTATTCAATTAATGTTACAATGAGAATTTTGTAGTGCAATTTTACATTGTAAAGTACTTTTTCTTTGCAAATTGTACACAGTTGAGATTTAACCGGATCTAAGAAAAACTAAGCTTTAATTATGGTAACAATATAGCCAAAGGGTTTTTGGTAAATTTAACCTAGTCCAATGTAATTTACCTTGTGCCTTGAAAAGTTATAAAAATGAATGTAAGACTAATCTTGCCAGGGAAATCTTTTTTGCAGATGAACATTAACAAGTAAAAAATTAGATTTTTTTTTCTGTTTTTATTTTTAAGTTTAGAAATAATAAAATTATTTCAGGTGCAATAACTGATTTTCACCATTTTTTGCTGAAAATATTGGGAATACATTAAACTAAGAAGGAATGTGAAAAGATTTATAGCAAAATCTAACTGATTTATTGTTGTAGCAGATATTTGCCCTCTGTACCCAAGATGCAGTATTTATTTTTTATATAAAAAACTGTGCTTTCAAAAAATTTTTTTTTGTAAATATAGGTATTATTGTTAGAACATTGGTACTGGAACTAAAATGTATAAATTTTGTGAGCCAAAAAAAAAATAAAAAATATATATATATATATATATATAATATATATATATATATATATATATAATATATATATATATATATATATATATATATATATATATATATATATATATATATATATATATATATATATTATATATATATATATAATAATAATAATAATAATAATAATAATTTTAGCAATGACTGAATTTGTAATACACATCTTAACTTTGTTGTTAATCAGATATTAATTTGACTATTGAATTAGAACTTACATATAGGGACCTACTAGGGCTGGAATTTTGTCAGGGCCAGGGTTAAATGTACTTTAAATAATACTAGAGTAATTTTCTAGTAATTGTTTGAACCAAAAACATTTTTAAGAATTTTAGACTTGTTTATAAAATGAAGGAGGTAAGGAAAAGCTTTACAAAAGAAACAAGTTATGAGTGTATAGATCTGCGTAAAGTATTTTAAATCTGTAATGCCTAGTTACATCTTATTTTATGTTACATATATAACTTCTAGTTATCTCTTGTTTCTATATTCAATCTACACTAATATACAACTTCATACCTATATCATGATTGTGAAATTTAATTTAATTTTTTTGTATTTTTGTTTTAGATAAATGTAATATAAAACTGACTGCTTTTATATTATGGTTGGTGCATTACTTTGAAGTTCCTGATAAAAGCAGAGCTAGTAAATAAAATAATAAAAATGATGGAAGGTGCATACGGTGGAGGTAAAGCTGGAGCTGCTTTTGACCCAATAACTTTTGTACAAAGACCTCAGGTTATATTAAGAGCAGCTTGCTGGGTAAGTAAATTACTGACTTGTAAAATTTAAAAAAATATACATTTTATATTGCCTTTAGAATTTGCAAATTTTAGTAGTAATGTCTTAAGATTATTAGCAGCAATGTTATTCTGTTCATGAATGATCATTTTTGACAAGGAGAGAGAGAAAGAGAGTGAGTGAAAATGCTTTTGTGTCTGTGATGTGTTCTTCCAAGTTTTTTTTTTTTTTTTTCTATTTTTTTTAATTTTTTTTTCATATTGTCCCACCCTTGTATTTTTTTTGTAATAGTTTTTGTTGCAATAGCATTGATGTCTTTTTTGCTGCTATATGTAATTATCCTTTATTTTCTTTTTATTCTTATTGCCATTATAATTATTTTTTAGACTCTTAATATCCCTTTCAATTCAGTTTCTTAGAATTTAAATAATTATTCTTCTTTATTTACTTCTTTTTTTAAATGTAATCCTACATCTCTCCAGTTCTTTCCTTTCTCCTTCCCATACATACTGCAGTATGGATTTCATGTTCCTTTACAGAGAGTTTTATATCCTATCCCTTCTTCAATCCTCTTGGTTGTTTTGCCAAAGTGCCTGTTCATACCTCGAGTTAGTCTCAGCCACCCCATATAACTTATTCTCAGACATCTTCTTCCATCCGTTTAGGCCAAGAGATCTTTGATCCTCTAGAAGAGGAACTGTTTAGAAACTCATCCTCAACCAACTGTGAACCTGCATAACTCGGTAACAGTTAGATTACAAACTGTCAACCTCTACACAAGTGATGACTCATTAACCTTCACACCAGTTAAAATTCAAAATAGATACATTTTAAGAAATGGTGTATGCTCAAATTTATTTGAGTATAGGGCAGAGACATACTGACACGCTTCCAGAAGAAACAAATGCTGATACTTGTCCAAATTGCAAAGACCCACACCCAGCTTAATCTGTCACTTGCAAGTATATTGCATTAAAAATAGATATTCTAGATCTGTGCAGATTGTACAAGTTTGATTGTCATGAGGACACATTCCCAACAGAGCTTCCTTGCTTACCCTTTCATATGGTACTGCATCTTTCCTACAAGAAATCAGGGCTATTTTTATCTTGAAATCCATGTCAACCTCTGGGCTGACTAAGACTCACACTCCTTCTCAAAATCCTCGTACGCAACTACCAGATCTTTTAGTACAACAATATTAGTGTCTATAAGATTTTACTTCCTATCTTGTAGTCCAATTTCCCAATGTGGTTCAATCTTTTTGTGATTGATAAGCCATGTCAGGATGTGCCACAGGCTTTTACTAATAGTTCGTGTATGAATCCTTTGCAAGTTCTATATCACTTGTTTTTCCCTAATCACTTTCGACTAAGGAAACTTTTCTACCCAGCCTTGGAAATCGGTAAGGGTGTCATTATCATCTCAGGAAAATAACTGACCCCACCCATATAAGTTCAATGCTGGGGTGTGAGTATTTAATAGTCGGTACCAAAGAAAGAACTCGACAGGTGCGAGTTCTTTTTCCAAATAGATTAATACTCTTTTATACCTTTTGTGTGAGTTTTTTTTTCCTGGGATATGGAAACCCTCTCCCAAGGATATTGAATAGCCTTTTTTTTCTCATTAGTATCTTCTGCTCAACTGCAAGAAGTTGAAAAGAAAACTTTGAATTATTGTGAACTTTAACATTAAATTACAAGGAACCTATCGAATTATGCTTGAACAGTTAATTAATGGAACTAACTTTATAATTGGTATCTGACTTATGATTTGCTTTACATAGTACTCATATTTATTTCTGCTTCTACATATCTTTTTTTTTTTTATGAGTGAAATAACCTTTCAAGATTGTTGTTGTGTAAAGTGTACCTTCATATTTATATCCGACCTATTTAATTTTGTTTTATTAGTTTCACACGAACACTAACAACAAAAAAAATTAAAAGGTTGGTTATGTTATTTTAAGTTGTAACTATTACTACCTATACTATTATGAAAGTTAATAAATATGGCTTACAAATTGAGAATTTTAAAGATTCAAATTATTTCCAGTTTGGATATATTACAATTTCAATAGATATATTTCATTCCTGATTTGAATAATGCTACATGCAGATGTTGTCAGTAGTGAAAGTTTACTTATCAATGTTACAATTTTCTAAAAATGCTTTTGATTTAAGATATTTTATTATATTCCATATATATAATTGAATGAGATTACCATGTTCTCTTTATTATTCCCTTGTGTTTATTGAAGTCCAACAGAAACATCATCTTTAATTTAGTTTGGCTGTTTCATACTGCTATATAATAAATGATGTCAATTTAATGACTGTTCCTTACTTTTTAGAATTAGAATGGGACTAAATTTGGTATTTTTAAAATTAATTTTTGGTTAGAGGTATTTTTTTTAAACTTTTTAGTTTTATTTTATTTAATATTTTTTTTTATTAAAAGTTTTGAATCTTTAGACTTGCAAAATCAAAAAATTAGTTATTACAAAAAATGAATAAATAAACCGATTAAGAATTTTTGTAATTGTATTTCCTTTTCTCTTTTGGTATTCCCACCTTCATATTAAGTTTTAACTCTAACATGTTCATTGTGTAGCCATTTCCTTTGAAATAAATCTGAAGAATGTAGCCAACAGTTAAGCTGTTAGTTACAGTCTGCACCTCTAAAAACATTTTGTTAAAGTATAGTATTGAGATTTGCTAGATTTTATTGCAACAACAACAACAAACACAAAAAAAACAAAAAAAAAACGCACACATACTAATATTACTTATTATTACTACTACTACTTAACAGTAGGTTGAAATATAGGATAGGAAGTAGATTGGCATATATATATATATATATATATATATATATATATATATATATATATATATATATATATATATATATATATATATATATATATATATATATATATATATATATATATATATATATATATATATATATTTTATTTTTTTTTTTTTTTTTTACTGTTTTCTGATTTTAACGTTTATATTTTTAGCTTTTCTCCGTAATTGTATTTGGATGTATATCATCACAAGGTTGGCAGAAAGACCCAGTAACCAACAAAGAAGTGTGCTTATATAATAAGGATGGAAATGCTTGTAACTATGGAGTAGGAATTTCAGTTATTGCTTTTTTGGCATCAATTGGATTTATTGTTGGAGAATACCTTTTTGAGCAGATGCCGTCAATAAAAACCAGGAAACATTATGTTCTTGCAGATCTTGGATTCTCAGGTAAGAAAATTATCAAATGTTTGTGTATGTTAATGTGAGGGTTTATTTATTAGTATTATTTTTGAGCTATTATCTATAACTTTTAGGTTTTCAGTGGTTTTCTCTACTCAAACATATGAGTTAAGCTTGTAGTTTGTTGTATTCGCATATGAAACATTCGGAATTTTGAAACTGATTTGCTTATTTACAGTCTAAAAGAAATTTATTTTACAGGTTTCTGGGCATTTTTATTCTTTGTTGGATTTTGCTATTTGACTAATCAGTGGAATAAAACTGAAGAAATTGCTGGAGGTATTGGTGTTAATAATATGCAAGCTGCTATTGCTTTTAGTTTTTTCTCAATCTTTACTTGGGTGAGTAATTTATTTCAATATTACAAAGTGACTTATTCAATATTAAGTATTTCTTTTATATATATTTGTAAGTACTTTATTTTTTCTTAATCAATAAATAGGCTGCTCTTGCTTATTTGGCTTTTCGAAGATACAAACAGGGAGCAGAGCAAGCTTTTGCTCCTAGCTATGAAGCAGAACCTGGTAATGAAGGAGGTTATAGTAGTTATCCAGATGCAGTAGACCCAGATGGAGGATATTCACAACCCCCTTTTAATAATACTCAACAGCCACAAGCAGGTATGTCGGATTCATTTTCTCAATGGTAATATATTTTTCATTAATTTAAAATTAAGTACAGTGAAAAATAGTTTCCAAATTCACATATTGTTTTTTAGGATGTTTCATTATTCATTTAAGTTATTTTAATGTAGGCCCCTATTGATTTGTAGGGATGATGCCTCAACAAGCACCTACGTATTAGTTCAAGAAATTATGCAGACCTAGTCTCAGTCAAAATGCCAACTAACTAGTCAAGTTATAAGAATCTCAAAAACATTGTTTCATTTTGAAAAGTGTGTGTGTGTATGTTCAGAGAAGCAGAAAAACCAAAATATTGATCGAGAAAGAATTTTGTTTGTCCGCAATCGATTGCAGCTTCTCAACTGCCTTAGGTGTTTCCCTGTTCTTTACTAGATTTTGTTGTAGACCATAATTCTTTTATTTTACTCTCTCTTCTCTTTCTCTCTCTCTCAATTTATTTAATTTTTTGTATTGTAATATACGTGTGTGTTTTAACGAAAAGGTTTATTTTTAAGACCTGTTGACCTTGTGTAGATGTCCTGCTATTAGTAATCCTGAGCAATTATTGAAACTTTATAAATCTCATGAAATCTCAATGCCTGTCTACACTTAATAAAGCTATGTATAAAGAAAGATCATCCTGTATTTTAATAATCTTAATTGAACTTTTTTTTTTTAAAAAAATAAATCTAGTCTTTTTATTTTGTAGGGAAGTTACTTAAAAAATTTCAAAATGGAAAAATATATATATATATATTTTTTTTTTTAATAGTAGCGTGCTAGGAAGTTTATCTACATGTCAAAGCTATGGTGTTCCTGTAGTGTGTGAATAATAATAATAATACGATATACATTTCTTAAGTTTAAGTTAGTTTCTTAGTTGTAAATCTAGAGTTGTTATTGGATTAAATTTGAACTCTCTTATCTTTAAATTCCTTCGTGATAAAAAGAAAATAAATTTACTAAAAAACTGCTTTGCTTCTTTTTCTTTCTTCTATTTACTAAAAAAAAAGAAAAGAAAAAGAGAAAAGGATTTTCAATGTTAATGTATGAAAGACAATGTAATCGTCGTGCGTTATTACCTCAGAATATTAGATAATTAATGAAATATATATATATATATATATATATATATATATATATATATATATATATATATATATATATATATATATATATATATATATATATATATATATATATATATATATATATATATATATATATATATATATATATATATATATATATATATATATATATAAATATAATATATATTATTAATAAAATAAAATATATAATATATATAATATATATATATATATATATATATATATATATATATATATATATATATATATATATATATATATATATATATATATATATATATATATATATATATATATATATATATAATGAATAGTAAGACAATATATGCCTGGTCATTCTGAACGTTCTGAGTATTCTGTACTACTATTTTAATTTAAATCTAATTTGATTGAAGAAAACTGTAACATATCATTGCTATTTTTGCCAGTTTATTTATTTATTTATTTCATTAAATCATTCACCTTAATTTCTATTATTATTGAAAAAAATTCTTTATATAAAAATTATATATTAATGCATTTAATTCCAGATTTATTTATTTATTTTTTTTTTAAGTAATTTTATTTAAGAGAAGAAATTAAACTAAGTTCACTTCTATTATTCATCAATGTTTCAAAAAAGTAAAAAAAAAAAAAAAAAAAAAATGTATAAATGAAGTGTATGTAATAATTGTTGATAATAGTGTTTGTAAAAATAGTTATTGCAATAACTGAAGAAGCATTGCATTATTGCAGAGATTTTTTTTTTTTTTTAATATTTTGAAGTTACTGCTTTATATTTATGATGGGAAGTCAAAAAGTTCTTAGACAAGCGTAATATAATTATTATGTTTGAACTTTTTGACTTCCCTTAGTATATATATATATATATATATATATATATATATATATATATATATATATATATATATATATATATATATATATATATATATATATATATATATATATATATATATATATATATATATATATATATATATATATATATATATATATATATATATTATAATTTTATAATTTATTTGCTCATTTTGAGGTTAGAAGTTTGGTTTATATGAATATAATTTCAAGTTACTGTTGTTAATATTATGACTAATTTATGTCAACACATTCCATTAAACTATGTTACCTATTATTATTATTATTATTACTATTATTATTACATTGGTATGTATATTCTGTTATGAAATAAAAGGAATCTCAAATATATAATGCACAGTACGTTTCAACTCCTTTTAATGTTCCTCTTAAAATATATATAATAAAAGTGCTCAGTTTGGTTTTCAGAGTTTTATTTTGTTTGTAAATATAAATAAGCATAAACATATGTAATATTAATTGAAACTATTTCTAGGGTGTACCTACGATATTTTTTTATTTTTATTATTTTTTTTTTTTTTTTTTTTTTTTTTAAATATATAATATATATATATATATATATATATATATATATATATATATATATATATATATATATATATATATATATATATATATATATATATATATATATATATATATATATATATATATATATATATATATATATATATATATATATATATTATATATATATATATATATTAAAGTTAATTTAAATTAGTTTATGAAACTGTAAAACAGATGATATTTTAATGAAAAAGCTATAAAACGTAATCTATGAAGTTAGAGCAAAGATTAAAAATTTTTCAACAGTCCACACTTGTTTGATAAGTTGAATATCTTACAGCGCGAATAGAGTGGTATTGAATTAAAAATAATAGGTTATTGGTTCATTAATAATTTTAAAATGTCTAGAAATAGAATTGAAATATTTGTCATTACTCCACATGTGTGTTATCACTATTAATAATTTTCTTTTTTATATTTCCTAAATTTTAGTTCAACACTTTCCTAATAAAATATGTAACGATACAACTAGCCTAAGAGACATGTATGAGCAATCTTACGTCTGGAGTTAAATATCTGAGTATTAGGAGGAGAGAATATTTTTTGGTTCCAAAACCATTCAAATAGTGATCGAAAACTTGAAAACTTTTCAAATCTAGAAAGACCTTTTGATTTGTCAATTCTTCCATTCTTTGGACTTTGTGTAAAGTTTCCCCGTTTCTTCTCTCTTCAAAATTTATAAAATTAAGACTTTTACCTTGAGGATTTTTACATTATACAACTTGTCCGAATATTTTACCATTCTACAATTAATGAGTTATATATATTTTTAATCAGGAATGACTGTAACGTCAATCGATACTGATTTTTTTCAAAACAGTAGGAAAGAATATAGTTTACTTTGTTAGGAAATAAACGTTAAAAAGGGATTGAAATAATTCCGAGAATCAGTCACGTTATATACCATCCGTTGACTCATTCTTTGATTTAATTATTTTATGATCATAGCGTATGTATTAATAATTGGTTTCATAAATTCTCTTCATAATTATATAATGAATCTCGTAAGCAATTATTATTTTCTTATCTAAATTTTTCGAATCTGAAAAGTGAAACATTCTTAATTTATGCGTAAATTTGGATGATAAATTGACATTTGTAATTTCCGAGAATTTTTTTTAAGCAACATTATTAAATATATGTTGTAAGTGAGGTCGGTTCTTAAATTGTCAGGTTATCTATGTATTTTTTTAAGTAATTGCTTGACATTATAAGAAAATCGGTGGACATCTTTAATCCTATATTTATGCTCGTGTATACGCATTTGACTTAATTTGTTTGACTTTATAATCATGTCTAAACTCGCCAAATTGTTTCTAATAAACATCAGTTAGAAAAGGAAAATAGTTTATTTTCAAATATCCACTAAAACAAGATTTCAATTTTCCCAAAAATACACGGGTAGATAGAAAGAATTGTTGTATTGCAGAAAAATCCACTTAAACGTATATAATTGTTTAATAAAAATTAAGAAATAATAATCATTCGTTTCTCTTCCGTGGCATAAACTGATTAGTGTGTGTGTATTGTTACAGGGTTTATAAAAGGCGAAGGTAAAGGAAAATTCTACAAAATAAGAACCTGTTCCGAGACTACAAAATTTAGCATATAAATTTGAAATATTTACTTTTAATTTATTCACAAATTAACTTTAGAACAAAACAGAAGCAGTACCACCATACAGCTTTGGTTACTAATTTTTACCGTGGACAAAGGTATCTGCGAAGAATAAAAACAATTTATTTAAAATAAAATAATTTAATAAGTGACATCATTAGTGCTAAATTTAATTATGATCAAGGTAGATCTGAAGTACAACTATTAAACTGAAAAAAAAAACCGAATATATAAATTAGCTCACATGCATGAAGTAAATGGCATAAATAGAAACCCTGGAAAGATAAGTAGAGAAAAGTTAAAGAAAGTTAGCTTCCAAAAAAGAATTAGAGTGTAATGGTTTTAAACATTATACAGAAACAGAGAGAGGGAGAGAATAACAGATGGAATTCAATTCGAGGAACCATAGAAAAATTAAATATCATATAAATAAAGTCTTGAAGTATTAAGAAACTGAGTGGTTGCGAAGTATGTTATTTGTTTTGGAAAGCAAAGCTTAAAACTACAGCAGGAAAAAGATGTGAAATAATTTTTAGAAAAGAAAGAGAATCAATTATTAAAGTCGTAAAATTTTAATATTAAAGAAATAGGAAATGCGATTTCTTTGGTTTGAATGAAATCCTGCATATAAAGTTAAATATTTGTAGAATAGAGAAAGCAGAAAAAAAGATTAAATGTAATTATAATTTAAATATATCCCATATAATAAAAGTCATCTGGGTTATTAAGGTAAAGAAGGAGTATTGTAAATATATACTTCCAACCTGTTATTCACCTACAATCATGAGAGGCTGATAATAAAATCAAAGATGTAGTATAGGAATCAATGATTGTTTTTAAATTATTTTTATTCTAATTTTGACGTTCGTCATCTTGTCAGTGACTTAGGAATGTTGAATAATATTAATATTTTATTATTAGTAGTAGTAGTAGCAGTAATACATTATGGGCAATAAATAAATTAATACAATAATAATTATATAAATATCTAAACAATTATATAAATATTCTTCTGCAAACGAATATCCAAAAAACAAACAAATATACAAGAAAAGAGAATGGATAAATTCCTCCCCCCTCTCCCTCCCCTCAATTTTCATCCCCCAACCTTTTTCAAGCATGTATAGAAACGGTTTGATTTGTTTCTCTTTTAAAATCTTTCATTTTTCTTCTTTGGTGAATTTTTTCAAAATCCGAAGATGGAGGAAGGAGATTATTGTTTTCTTTACCTGATTTCGAACCAGAGTTAACTGAAATATTAAAAGGTCTCAAGATTATTAACGTAAATTTTTGTTATATATATATATATATATATATATATATATATATATATATATATATATATATATATATATATATATATATATATATATATATATATATATATATATATATATATATATATATATATATATATATATATATATATATATATATATAATAAACTATTATATTGTTTATACTTTTATCATCAGACATTACTTACTGGAGCCTCTGTAATGTGTTAATTGTTGGTAAACTTGTTTCATGCGCTCTATGTTATGTTGGCTTTGTTTAATGTGATCAACCATCGGCATCGGGTAATCCTTTCCGATAATGCATTTGGCCGCCCTCTGAATAGATTCCGGAGCAGTCCATGGTTCGTGAATGTATTTGGTAGGGAAATTTTTCAGAATTGGTAAATATGTCCTAGAAGATTTATTAATATTATTCAATTATTTATTTATTTATTGAATAATTAAGATTTCACCTGATACGATTAGATTTTTGAATGATAAGAGTTTATATACCTTATGTAGTCTCCATTGGGGTCTGCCTTTCTCCCGTACCTTACTGGACAATAACAGTGGAAGAACTGTTGGAAAAAAGAGGAACATGACAGCCACATCCAAGATCCGGCATTAACAGCCCAATCGGCGTCTAAAAGCAACTCATCGAAAACCTTTAATAAAAAGAGGATAAAAGTAAATCAATCTATTTTGATTCTATTAGCGGAAAAAACACTTTTAACTGACACAATGATGTATTTGAAACAGGACCAAATGAAACTTTGCATTACAAACCTTCATTCCCTCTTCCCACGACACCCAAAGATCTCCTCTTGTAAGAAAACAGGCAACAGCATGTCTTGCCACGTTGTGTACCCAGCCCTCTTGACGAAGTTGTGTCATTATTGCGTCAATCCAAGGGTATCCAGTTTGCCCCTATTATAAGAACAATAAAAACAATGAAATACACTTAGATTTTATTATATTTATATATATATATATAATATATATATATATATATATATATATATATATATATATATATATATATATATATATATATATATATATATATATATATATATATATATATATATATATATATATATATATAGAAATGCGTTATGTGTATATTCAAAAGGATGAATATTTAGAAAGGATGTTTGATCTATATTCGAAGTATGAATATCTTTATAAAGGATGTTTGATCTATATTCAAAAGGATGAATATTTAGAAAGGATGTTTGATCTATATTCGAAAGGATAAATATCTTTAGAAAGGATGTCTGATCTATATTTGAAAAGATGAAAATCTTTAGAAAGGATGTTTGATCTATATTCGAAAGGATAAATATCTTTGTAAAGGAAGCTTACATTTGCCCATTTGGCCAATGCTTCAGGATTTTTATCCCAAGGGATTTGAACACAAATCGGATTGCCTTCCATGTGATCAAATTTTGGATTGTTTGTAGCTGCACAGTAGTAAAATTCTCTCCAAAGAAGCTGTCCATGTATTGAAAGAGGTGGGGGCAACTTCTTTATCTGATATATATATATATATATATATATATATATATATATATATATATATATATATATATATATATATATATATATATATATATATATATATATATATATATATATATATATATATATATATATATTATATATATAATTATTGCTGTGGAGTGAACAGGTAGTTTAAAATTTTGGCAATTCCCCTATATATATATATATATATATATATATATATATATATATATATATATATATATATATATATATATATATATATATATATATATATATATATATATATATATATATATATATATATATATATATATATATATATATATATATATATATATATATCGAGAGAGAGCACAAATATATCCTCTGTACCTTTTGGAAGAGATCATTTAGCTTTAGAAAAAACTGTCTTGCTGACAAACATCCAAATCTCAAATAAGGAGAAAGACCAGTTGGCGAAGCATAGAGAGATTGTGGAGTCATTTTAGGTTTACCAAATGAGGCAACCCAAGCTTTCCTTTCAAGGTGATATTCGAGCCTTTCCAAAGCTTCGATTTCGCCCCCTTTCCACACAGGTGCATGAAGATGATCTGTATCAAAACCTAAAAACAGAAAGATTAAGATTATGACGCCAATTTTGATATAAGAAATTAGGAACAAAAAAAAGAGAGTAATGAAGAAAGGCAGAGGGTTTATTTCACTGTATTCATTCTTTCATTGGTACCAACTAATTTTGTTTCCCTATATTTATTGACTATGTAAAACTTACAATCAAAATTATTTATTTTTAAAATTATAATTGTAGTAATGAAATTAAATTCTGATGCAAAAAATTACTAAATTTAATTACCAAGGTCTTCTAGCGTTGGTACTCCGTATTTATCGTCATGGTCTTCAGATATTGGACTAACTCCTCCATTGATTTCCTCAAGGGGTTATGGCAGGGTCAGGCAAGGGTGGTGGGCCAATTTGTGAGAGAATATTTTGGAATGATTTATAAGTAAGGGGGGGTTTACCTCCATTCTTTTCTATTATTCTTAAAATAACAAAATATAGAATTATTAAAAATTTCAGTCTTTCTTCCATAAACTTAGTTACATATTTATTCATTGTAGAAATAAATCAAAAAGTTAATTAACAAACCTATCTAACTTATATAATGTATGTGATGTTCTAACTATTACTTTAATTCCCATTTCTCTCGCCATGGCGATAATATTGGCATCTCTGGCTTTGCCAAATGGTTCAGGATCTTCTTCGAAAGTTAAGATGTTTGTTCCCCATTCCTATTATGAAGAATAATTATTGTATTAAAATAAAAATAATATTAATAGATACTCTTAATTTTAGAAAGATTACGCACATTTACGCTTAGATGTAGTTATATGTGTAATATATGTAATTATGTTTATATTTCTAATATGATTGCTATCTTGAAGTAATAAAGACCCCTGCAGGAGTTAAAACATACCCTGAATATATCGGGAAGTGCTTTTGCAGGTTGACCCCTTATTACAAAAAGTCGGGAATTGAATTTGCGGAGCGATCGGTCCAAATCCTCGAGGGATTGCAGTAAGAATCTGTAACGGACAAAATATTAAATTGTTGAGAATATATAAATAAACGAATGGTTAAATAGAAAAAATAATTAATTAAGAGATTACTTTATAAAATAAATTATTTGCATAATAAAATTATACTCAATAAAAAAATATATATATATATTATATATATATATATATATATATATATATATATAATATATATATATATATATATATATATATATATATATATATTTATATATATATATATATATATATATATATATATATATATATATATATATATATATATATATATATATATATATATATATATATATATATATATATATATATATATATATATATATATATATATATATATATATATATATATATATATATATATATATATATATATATATATATATATAATATATATATATATATATATATATATATATATATATATATATATATATATATATATATATATATATATATATATATATATATATTATGGGAAAGCGAAGTTTATAAACTGATAACTTTATTTTCAAGTCTATAGTTAGCATAAAACCATTTTTAATTAATAAAAATAAAATAAAGCAAAAAGGAATAGGAAACAAAAGTTTCTGAGCTCCTCTTAAAAGGAGGGTGTATTTATTTATAAAAATTCCTTTTGAGAGGAGCTCAGAAATTTTTTTTCCTATTCCTTTTTGCTTTATTTTATTTTTATCAATTAAAAATTAAAGTTAACATGACTTGAAATCTACATTATCGAGTCGCAAAAATATTTTCTTTTCTTTTTTTAATCAGATAATTTGTAGTATCCATCTGACGTCTGAGGTGTTTGTGAACCATACTTTCTTTAATTAAAAAAGGAAAAATAATAAGAGGTAAGAAATTTAATATATTGCATTCATTTTGAAATCCATTTCTGATTTGAAAGAAAAGATCATTATAAAGAAGCTAGACTAGGCAAGCCTTCCATACATTGGACCTCTTTCCTGCGAATTTCACTTCCAAATTTAAAATTTCTTTCATAATTAATAAGAATGAACTTACCACAATGTAACTTTCTTATATCCTTTATCATTAACACCTCAGTCGGTAGCTACAAAATTTACTTTGGTAACTATTTTAAATATAAAATATAATCATTATTTTTTATTTCACACATTCCAAATTAAACTTCTGAAATTTAAACTTTGGTTACTTACCACCAGTGGTTGCGCTAAGATCGTCGGGGCACCCCAGCACGACTTCCAATCTCTAAAAATCTTTATCTCTAAGATTTCTTTTTATAATCGCACAAGGGTCTCCGTTGGGGTTCCCAAAGATCTGGGGTGCCACCCCATCGCTGGGCCACGAAGGTCTTATCACCGCCACTACTTACCACGGTTGGTAAATTTACAACAGTTGGTAATATGGGGTTAGACAGATGGGGTGGGGGGATATATGGATTGAGAAAGAGGGGGAGGGAATTTTTTTATTTTTTTCCCTATACGAAAACTAGGAAACGAAGCCTAAATCTTTATTTAGCACATTGATAAGCACGTGTTTGAAACACAAGCTCAGTTTTATTTTATATTATCTATCGAAACATGTAAGATAAAGATATTAAAGTCTTTTTTTTATGTAAGAATTTATCATTCATATTTACCATTCGGAAAAGTAACAGAAAATCTTTACAGTTATATTATTTAACATTTTAACTATTATTTATTTTAACTTCATCTCACAGCCATTCAGTCTAAATGCCTCATTCAACAGCAATATATATATATATATATATATATATATATATATATATATATATATATATATATATATATATATATATATATATATATATATATATATATATATATATATATATATATATATATATATATATATATATATATATATATATAGATATATATGTATGTGTGTGTGTGTGTGTGTGTGTGAGAGAGAGAGAGAGAGAGAGAGAGAGAGAGAGAGAGAGAGAGAGAGAGAGAGAGAGAGAGAGAGAGAGAGAGAGAGAGAGAGAGAGAGAGAGATCATTACTTGGATATTTCTTATAAATTAGAATCAATATTCAATTGACCCATAAAAGCAAAATTTTTACAGGAAAATCTCTGTGGATGAAAACGAAATCGATATTTTGAGTTGTCATGGCAACTCAAAATCTTTGCAAAATATTTTCATTACTTTTGAAATTATTTTCTAATTAGTGAATAAACTGATAAAGATAATTGTCATATGACATATATTTTTAATTAATGGGGATACTGGATAATTACTTGAAAGGTTCATTTCTCACTTGGGAATCAAATGCCTTAGTTTACCCCCCCCCCCATTTTTTTTTTTTACTGAGGTAAAATCTAAAAAAAAAGATACTCTCTCGGAAAAACGAAATTAACGATTTTTTTAATGCATCAAATCACAGACTAGACAATGATAAAATGTATCAACAGTCTCTCTCTCTCTCTCTCTTATATATTATATATATATATATATATATATATATATATATATATATATATATATATATATATATATATATATATATATATATATATATATATATATATATATATATATATATATATATAATATATATAGTCTCCGTCCGGGTGGGCAAAAATCGAACGCCACCCAATTTCCACCGGGTTGAGAAAATAACATCTCGGTCGTTAAAGGCCGACATGTCCAGATACACGGTGTATGAAAGCGTGCAAGTAAAAGGAAGTTGGAAAAACAAATAAAGAGAGTGTGTTCCAGATTTTACCAGTAGAGTACATGTAAGACTGAGCATAGCGGTTAATTAAGTATGGGGTCAGAGAGTTGGACAGAGAAAGGATAAGAATGTGGAAAGAGGCGCGTCGCACGAGTTCTTCTCAATGGAGGATGTATGCGAACGGGAGAGTTCAGAAGAGCAATGTCCGTTGCAATGGCGATAGTATAGATAGAGTAATACAACAATTCGACGAGCAGAAAGAAGCTGGAGAGAATTAGTGAGAACGGAGAGGTTATGAGACGAAAAGCCCTAGATTACACCTCTTCAAGGAAAGCTGCATGGATGGAACCACTCCAGAGTGTGAGGCGTATTCCATACATGGGTGAACAACGCTTTTATTCAAAATATGCAACTGTGGTGGCGTGGCGTGAAAAAATTAAGAAGACGTCTCAGAACATCCAACCTCTTATAAGCTTGTTTAGAAAGAGAAGTAATGTGATTTTTCCAAGAAAGATCACGAGAAAAAGATACACCGAGAATATCAAGAACAGATGAAGGTTTGAGTTGTGTGTTTTCGAAGAGGATATGATAGTTGTGCGGAAGTTTGTGTCGAGTAGAGAAATGGAGAAATTGAGTTTTTGAGGCATTGAAAACAACCATGTCAAGGACCAAGGATTCAAAGTGAAAAGAAAGAAGATCACCAACAGAACATTTTTTAACGAAACTGTTTCCAAATCTTCTTGTTAAGGATAGATTCGAAAACTTTAGAAAGAAAGGAGATCAAAGGAATGGGACGGTACTTGGAGGGATGAGAAATGGTTCCCCTTTCTTCGGCATAGGCTGAATGAGTGGATTGAATGAACGGACGTTTCCTGCAAGAAGGGAAGACTTAAGTAGAAAGACAGAAACGAAATAGTTTACCAAGGCAGGGTGCAAACTCGGAAGCACAAGTTTTGAGAACCACAGGAAGGATACCATCAGGACCACACGCCTTCTTAGTATTAAGTTCAGAGAGAGCAGAAATGATGTCTTTAGAAGAAATTATAATTTTTGGCAATAAATGAGTTAGGGGAGGTTGAAGGTGGGGGAATAGTATCGGAATCGTCTAAAGTTGAATTTGAGACAAAAGTTTGAGTGAAGAGTTCAGTTTGGAAGAAAGCAAAACGGCAGTCGTGCTTTTAGAAGATACTAGAGGAGCGAAAGAGGAAGAAGCAAAGTTAGAGTTGACATTTTTTTACAAAATGCCAGAAAGGGCTTGAGGAAGAATGGCCAGAAAGATTATTGCATTTCCTATGGAGAAAAGAGTTTTTGGTGTTGCGGAGGAAAGATTTTGCAAGATTCCAGAATGAAATATAAGTTGAATGAGTTTCTGGAATTTGAAGACGACGAAAATTCCTTAAGGAAGCATCTCTGCGGCGAATAGCACAAGAAACTAGCAGAGTTAAACCAAGGTTTGTTAGGCTTAGTAAAAGGGAAAGAATATAGAATGTGCGCCTCTGTGCCAGAGAGAATCACCTCGGCAGTGCGTTCGGCACACTCCGAGGGACTCCTCCAACGGAAGCAATGAATCATTCCACGGAAAATCAAAGAAGTATGACTGCAAGTTAGGCCAGCTTGCGACACCGAAATGCCACAAATGTTTCCTCGCACTAGGTGGTGGGTTTTCTTGCAGAAGACTTGAAAATAGAGAAGAGGATCCAGAGATAAAAAGGTGATCGGAGGAACCCATA
>SEYY01021793.1:125000-150000 GCA_009176605.1 Armadillidium nasatum
TATTTTTTTCTTACTACACTAGTTAATTTATCAAAAATAACTTATAAGCTTCTTGAATATTATTTTCTGTCATATTCCACACGAATATATTTATATATAGGATAAAAGGTTGAGAAACCCTGCCCTTAAATATCAGCGTACTGGGATTGAGTGGGTGCTGAAGGGGAACAGCCCCCCTGAAATTTTGATGAAATCAGAATCTTCAAATGAACCCTCAAAAAAAAAAAAAAAAAAAAATAAAAAAAAAATCGGCACTCTAGAAAATTTGTATCGCTTTCGAAAATAAATCCGTCATAAGACAGTAAGTAACGAGGCCGTAGTTATATGTCATTAATACATGAAAACACAAAAACAAGTGGTAAATAGACATTCACAGAATAGAACTTCAAATATGAATACTTGTTTATATTATTTTATCTTCTAAGGTAGAATGAGGAAGCCAAGTATAAGTTTTGAAGTCTTTATCGTTTGCATTGTAAGAACAGACTGGAATAAAATTAATGATGATAAAAGCATATAACCAGTGAATTAAGCCCTCTGAGATACCATTTTTTATTATTATTATTTTATAATCGATTGAACCATTTCCATGCCGAAATTTTGCTTCGATTCTAATGTTTAATTAGATTTCTATCTTCACTGTTAATTTTATGAGAGTCAGATTTCTCTGAATTTCGAGGGCGGGAGTCAAAGAATCAACTTTAGTATTTACATTGTAATTCTTGCAAAAGGAAGAATATATGTCTTAAAGACACACAATAATTACAATTCTCTAACCCTAACGTTCGAGTGTGTTTATGTATCTTTTGTTACTATTTAATTCACAGGATACAAAACATAAAAACTACTTTTTAATACACATTGATTCTCTAATAAGAAGAGAGGGAATGCATATTTTGTAACTATTCATAATAAAAATATTAAGAAAATTTAATGCCCAAATATATATTGTATATTTTAATATTTCGGCTTCTTAAGACGATTGCAAAAATACTTTTTGTTCCTTACTTATGGTTAAAAAAATGAGATTGGTCAACAGACTGAATCTTGAAGTATTTTTTTTAATTTGAAATGTGAAGGTGTGAAAATGGAAGTGGAAGTAAAACATTATAGACACAAGAAAAACTTTAAACAAAGGTAAATAAGAATGAAGCTACGT
Source organism: Armadillidium nasatum (assembly GCA_009176605.1). Taxonomy (NCBI): domain Eukaryota; kingdom Metazoa; phylum Arthropoda; class Malacostraca; order Isopoda; family Armadillidiidae; genus Armadillidium; species Armadillidium nasatum. The sequence goes on from SEYY01021793.1 coordinate 126,160, forward strand.
TTAAAAATCTATAATGGCTCTTAATACAGAAATATTTTTTATATATATATATATATATATATATATATATATATATATATATATATATATATATATATATATATATATATATATATATATATATATATATATATATATATATATATATATATATATATATATATATATATATATATATATATATATATATATATATATATATATATATATATAGGCATCCCTTACAAATAAATAATTATACAAAATCTAAAATTAAAATATGTATAAAATTAAAATTTTCAAATTTACAAATTTACAGTAGATACAATTTATCACCTTAAACAAAACAAATGTGAAAAATTTATGAAAGCAATAATCTCAAAATGAGTAGCCTATATACAAATGTACATTATTTAAGTATATAATGATATACAATGAACACAACTTTCCCACAGGACAGAAAGTGACATAAGATCTTAAGGTTTAAGCTTAGAAGAAATCTTATAAACATTGAAAATATTAACTTCAAGAGCTTAAAATAAATCAATTACATAACAGGTGCAGGAGTTGGAACTGCCATTAAGGGAGAATCGATATCTCCTGTTGCTGACGGTTGATTCTGAGCGTCCAAGAAATCTTTTACACGCTGCTTTAATTTATCATATAAATTAATGCTTGCTTCTCCCTGAGAATAATAATAATAATAATAATAAAAGCATTGCTAAATAAATAAAAATAAGGCAGTACTGATATATAATCAAATGGGAAATGTTAGAGTAACATAAAATCACCTGGTGCATATTTGGTTGAAGACACTTCATTATACTTGTAAGTCGAGCTGGGGGTAACTTTGGATGAACATACCAAACAAGTTTCATAACATGACGCAAAATATTTTCCCGTCCATTATTAGTAAAGAAAAATTCATCAAAAACTACTGTACAAAAGTCTTCGGTGCTAAAATCTTCTGCCATAGGAATTAAGGAAGCAACCTGAAATGAAAGGAAACAAATGACAAAATTTAAAAACCTTAACAAAAATGATTTTTTTCTTCTATCACATATGAGAACATGGATATTTATTCAACGGCATACTGTAAAATGTTGAATTGTTTTTCTAAATGATTAAATTTCAGAATCCGATCCAGTTTAATGGATATGAAATAATGTACAGTTAGACTTTTGTAAAATTATGGCAAACATTGTTGAAAGAAAAACATTGTTTTCTACAAGTTTAAAAGGGTGAGAATCAAGACTGGAGTAAAAAACACTTTATTTAATGCAAATTAGAAAGAATAAAAAAACACACCAAATCTGTATCATTTTTTATATACATTACATTAGCTGACTATTATTCAATAGAATCTCCAAACTATAATAACCCACTCACCAAAACCAGAATTTTTATATTCCTGTTATCATCATATAATTTTTCCACTACAGGCAACACTAACTATCCCAAATAAGATATAAGCTTAATAACTTACCAAAGAATGCAAAAATGTATCCTGAAATGCCCGATTTTGATGACATGTTGCAAGGGTCCCAAGAACTCTCATAAGAGCAACTTTATCCTTGCGTGTAGCAGAATGCAAAGTGTAATACATAGCTAGGACACATGCAACTGAGCTTTCTTGCAGATATGCTTGGTAAGCATCAGGAGGAGGCCCTGAATGTTCGATAATTGTAATTGCTGACTCTCTCTCATCAAGTGGGAGCTTGGCATTCAATCTTCTCACATCGTCGTCCACCATCAGTGACATTAGGGCAGGTAAAAATTTTGTTACTATTTGTGGATCTAATTTAGGCTCTCTGAAAACCTGAAGAAGAAAAATAAGGGGTGTGGGTTGTTATATATATATATATATATATATATATATATATATATATATATATATATATATATTATATATATATATATATATATATATATATATATATATATATATATATATATATATATTATATATATTATATATATAATATATATATATATATATATATAATATTATATATATATATATATATATTTAAGTCATTGCACAAATACTGTTATCAACAGCATAAATGTATAAAATAAAGATATTTGTGGTGCGAGAAAATGAATACTATCAGGAACTGGGCAAAAGAGAAAAAACTGTCAACGGCTATATAAAATACACAACACTAGGTTAGTTGAGTTTTATGTCGGATTAATTAGGCGAGTTTACATCTGCGTTTTATAATAATAATAATAATAATAATAATAATCAATATTAATAACAATAATACAAGAATAAACAAAAAGGTTAAATCATTGAGGCTACATAGAGCAAAATTTTAATTAAAACTGCTTTTTCTCAACTTTTAATATTCAATGTATAAGAGTATATTAAAAAAAAAAAAAAAAAAAATGAAAAGCAACATACCTGGCTCTCGATCATATCCCAACTATGTAAACCAAGGGCAAGCATTCTCAGAATTAAGACCAGAACTGAATTATCCTACAGAAATAAATTATTATATATATATATATATATATATATATATATATATATATATATATATATATATATATATATATATATATATATATATATATATATATATATATATATATATATATATATATATATATATATATATATATATATATATATATATATAGAACTCTAGAAATGAATTAAAATTATCTTTAATTCTTAATTCATTCAACTAGTACAAAGTCTGTACAATAGTAAATTACAATTACAACTAAATCGAACTACATCAGACACAGTTGAAATGTGAACTCATTCAAGGTAGTATTATCCTTGGTCTCCATTTCTTAAATGATATTTCATATTTTTATAGCATGATCTCCATGGTACAATTTCTCTAGTTTTATGCAGTTGATTTTGAACTTCAGTTTTTTAAATCCAAATCTTTAAGTTGCTGTTGAAACAATTCAGGAAGTTTTATATTCACTAGTGTAATGGTTAGAGACATGTGGTTTAAACTTTTAGTTAACGAACACAATTGTGTCGTATTCACAAGACGTTATCTTAATGATATCCCCTCTAGTGAGTAACTATGTGCGTGAAATAAATAAAAAATGCAAAGAGACACAAATATTTCTTGTAATATATTATTGACAAAAGATTAACTTGCAATTTAGATGTCAAATACAGACAAAGCCTTGAAACTTGAAACCTTTAGGAATTGGGGAGTAGATAGGATTATATAGCAAAATTTTAAAATTATTGAGTGATGAAGAATACTTATGACTTCCTCTTAAAGATCAACGCACAATAATAGCAAAACCAGGGAAATAGATTGACTGTTGGAGAAGAGTGAACTTCCTAAAAGCTGAAGTCTTTTATTGAACTATTGTAAAAACATGATTTTTACGGTTTTTAACTTCAATGAACATTCGACCATTTCAATTATCTGAGAAAATAAAATTCGCTGTCAGATTACTTCCCATTCATGATATATTACTAATTTGCCATATTGGTATTTTCATTTGAAGAATTGTTCCCAAACATGTGAAGGTTTAACAGGAACAAGTAGTTAATATAAAATAAAGTTTAATCATTCGTATCGTCAATACCTACCTACACGAGCACGCACGCACAGCACACACACACACACACATTTAATATATATATATATATATATATATATATATATATATATATATATATATATATATATATATATATATATATATATATATATATATATATATATATATATATATATATATATATATATATATATATATATATACATACTCTTTGGCATGGCTTCATTATTCATAAGGTGTTGAAGTAAACGAATGACTGAATTAGCGAGGAAATTGATGGCGTAAGGATCACACAATATCATTGAAAGATCACCCAAAACCTGCTCTTGTCCTCTTCTTATACCATCAAGGAATATCTGCAGTTCCCGAGATCTATATATATATATATATATATATATATATATATATATATATATATATATATATATATATATATATATATATATATATATATATATATATATATATATATATATATATATATATATATATATATATATATATTCAAAAAACAATAAAATATCAAATATTTATGTAAAATATTAAAACCACTAAAAAATTAATAAGAACTACTCTTCAGTCCCCCGAATGATGGGCCCTCATCAGGTCCAGTATAATAAGACAAGAGAGAAAAGATTTGTTATATTTTAGTGGTTTAAATGTTGTGTGTGTGTGTGTATATATATATATATATATATATATATATATATATATATATATATATATATATATATATATATATATATATATATATATATATATATATATATATATATATATATATATATATATATATATATAATTCTCATTTATATTATACATTTCAAGTCTTTATTTGAATACATGCAACTTTGTAATTATGAATATTTGTTATAATTTCTAATAATTTTACAAATGTCCTTGTAAAATCACAATAGCAAACCAACCTTTTGGCATCAACTCGTCCTTCTCTAATGCAGGCATCTAAACACCAAGTAAATTTGTGGCACGGATCAACAGCTGTGATGTCATGAACTTCTTTATCATGCAAGGCCATCAGAAGTTCAGCTCTCAAAGAACAGTAATGAACAAATCTTGTCCTTAAGAACAAAGTTCGCAGGAAACTGAAGTACCAAGTCGTATAATTTTACATTTTTACCGATCATGTGTACAAGTTTTTGAACAAATTCTCCTTGTCGTCTTGCCTAATAATAATAATATAATATATATATATATATATATATATATATATATATATATATATATATATATATATATATATATATATATATATATATATATATATATATATATATATATATATATATATATATATATATATATATATATATGGAGTTCGTAATAGCTGTACAAATTTTGCAATACCCCCTTGGGTAGATGGAATGTTAGGTTAGGGTGGAACTTTCCGCTGTACTGCATTCATTTTTGCGTCTCATTTTTCAGTATGTGCTCTATTCATGCACCAAAAACACTATTTACACATTCACACGCTTTTTTAAACTTTTTAAACGCGTTTACTCATTGTTATTTTCTTCTACACTTTTAAAATGTAATCGTGGGTATTTTGCCCTCTTCAGATAAACTAACTTTTTTGTTACATGTAACAAGTTAATATTTTATGATAATTGTCTAGTGTTTTGTTGCTTGTGCGTTTCCCACCCCACCTCAAAATTAAAAATAAATTTCATAAAATATGTGTTCTAAAACCAAATATGTTTCATTCTCTCTTCCTAAGAGTTAACTTATAATTCCCAGCTATTACTATGATTTTAATTACGAGACCTTTCTCTTATTTCGGCTTGGTTAATGATAATAAAGCAATTTCTTTGTCAAAAGTTTTCATAATTTTTTTTTACATCGTAAAACACTATATACACAAAAAAAAATTAAGTACCAAAGAAAAGAAAATTTTAACTTTGAATTTATAAAACATCAAAATCAAACATTTTCAAAATTCATATTTTGACTTTCTTTCCTTAGCAAATATTTTCATATTTTGTTTAGTTCTTCAAATACAATACAAAGGGAAAGGGTTCAAAGTTTAATGCAGGGTTCAAGAAATTGACTTAAAAAAAAAAATATACAATTCTGCAATTTATGTAAAAAATCTTTAAAACGTCACCCTAATCACTAGAATGATTTTCAGTCAAGAAATTAAAATCACTTTGCATGAAATTAATTACAACACTTTGCCTCATTAAAAATAAGGGGAAAAAATGTAAAATCAACCCTTAATACTTAGGAAAAATAGGACAACTTTAATAGTTATAAAATATGAGGATAAAAGAAATCTGATAACTTTATTTATAGTAAGCAAATGAAAAATTAATTAACATTATTCTAGTACTTAATATGCATATGAGCTATTACCCGATATATATATATATATATATATATATATATATATATATATATATATATATATATATATATATATATATATATATATATATATATATATATATATATATAAAAGTAGAGCATACCTTAGGAGAAGGGCTAAAGAAAAGGCTATTTAAATTATCCACATTAAAAAGCGTATCATCTTTGCTCTTAATATAGCCTGTTAATAGAGGCGAAACTTCATCACCAAAAAGGGCTTGAGAATCTTTCCATATTTGTCTCTTTACTTCGGTATCACAAGCTTCATATAACTCTCTGTCGCGTACCTAAAAAAATAAACGAGTTAAATGTATAAAAATTATTTGCTTTTCATATTTAAAACATTTCAATAATAATGACTCATTAAGACCGGTAAAATATCATTATTTATTACTATAAAATCAGTAAAAAAATTACAATTTCTTTGAATATATTCCACTAATGCCAATGTTTTCAATTTTATATATATATATATATATATATATATATATATATATATATATATATATATATATATATATATATATATATATATATATATATATATATATATATATATATATATATATATATATATATATATATATATATATATATATATATATATATATATATATATATATATATATATATATATATATATATACAGTATATATATATATATGCACTGAGGGCTCTATCAATAAACATTCAATTGATTATGCTAACTGAGTTAATCTTCACAAAATGAAAGAGGGTGCTGCAGCAATTTTCTCTGTCTGTACTCTCTCACACAGTCTTACCCAGTTGACTTCCACATTTACAGAGAAGTTACAGCAATTTTAATGGTCTTGTCTGAAATCCTGTTTCCAAATGGTGGTCAGTCCTATATCAAATATCAGACACTCGCAGTACCTTGCAGGCACTTTACCAGAAACCAAATGATTCTTAAGAGCACTCACACCCATAAAAAGTCAGTTACTGCTGAGAAGATGGACACCATCTCATGCATCAGTTTTATCTGGGCTTCAATTCCCACTATCATAGCAGGGGTGTTTGTCTCATGATTAGAGAGGATAAAAGATGCGATGAGTGAAATCTGAAATTGGTGAGTGCCATTCAGCCCACAGGTACAGACGCCAAGTACTCCACCTCTGCAAAGTTCGCACCAACCTCACTCACAGAAACTGAACAGTTCCCCCACTCCTCTTTCAGGTCTGTAACCAATTCCCACAATATGTTATATTCTTTGTTGAATGTAACACATTGGCTCCGTTCAGACATCGTCTCTTTCCAAGTCTCAATTCATAACCAACCCAAAAACGAATTTCCTATATTCTTGTCAATTCTCACACATTTAACACCTATGCCGTTTTCAAATTTTGTCATAAACTTCAAATTTTGCACAACGTTTAAGGAGTGATCACGGTTGAGCCTCCTAACTGATTCATATAGAAACCAACTCTGGAGTTTGTTTCCAGTTCAAAATAACCACTGTCCAGACCTCAGGTGGTTTTGGTATATACCAAAACCATATATATATATATATATATATATATATATATATATATATATATATATATATATATATATATATATATATATATATATATATATATATATATATATATATATATATACCAAAACCATCTCTCTCTCTCTCTCTCTATATATATATATATATATATATATATATATATATATATATATATATATATATATATATATATATATATATATATATATATATATATATATATATATATATATATATATATATATATATATAAGGTATATTTAAATATAAAAATTATAAAATTAAAAAATTAAATTTAATATCAATCATATTTACTCTTAATTCAAATGGAAGTAAAAAGTAAAATTGTAAAAAGTAAAAGGTAAAATAACTACAAAATCCTTTCAAAAAAGAAAAAAAGAAATGTATTTTTAAGTAGAATGTATTTTAAAAAAAAATAAAAATTTACCAAAATTTTGAGATATTTGTCATCAACATGAGGCATATGCTTAAGAATACACATTACAACTGGTCGAAGTGCTTTAATTTTAATGACGGGAAAACTTTTGGTAAGAAGTTCTTTTAGCTTCCTATCTCTGTCACGACCTTCTCGCTTGCCCAATTCCGTTATTTGGGAAATTAATTTATCGCGTAGCTCCTGAAAAAGAATTTTAAAACATTATCACAAAAGTTTGAGCTTTAAAACTGGCTTACACGAATGAAAATATATGGAAGTTGATATATTCAATTATTTATCGGAGGTAATTAATATATGATTATCAGTTATACGGATAATATCTGTATGAGCTTCCACTGATGTTCAAAACGTAATACAATACATCACTAATGTACACTAATGTATTACACCAATAATTGGGTTAATATCAGCTTATTAAATTGCAAATTAAGAAAAAAAATCTAACATACATATGATTACACGACAAAGAATTAGTTTTTGGGCAAATATTAAGAAAAATAAGGCAAAATATACCTCCATGATAGACTGATGAAAATCCAGTCGTTTAACTCCATGAAGATCAAGCAAGTGGAGCATAGGGTTTCAATGATGGTAAAAGAATCCCATTTTCAACCTGAAAAATTACCAAGAGAATGAAATAATGCATAATCATGTCATTCTTTAAGGTAATGTATATTTGACATATAAATTTTCAACAATATATTACATCTTCATAAACTGTAATTTCTTTACTATTGTTGACAATAATAATAATAGTAAACATTGAAAAAAGAATATATATATATATATATATATATATATATATATATATATATATATATATATATATATATATATATATATATATATATATATATATATATATATATATATATATATATATATATATATAATTTCCAGTATTTTAATATTTATTTTAATTTATAGTCTAACATATTTCTTTGTCAATATTTTTAATATACATTATTCTAAACTGACTATTTATATCACTGAAATAATTTTGTATCCGATGGTATATATATATATATATATATATATATATATATATATATATATATATATATATATATATATATATAGTGATGTGATGATTGTTATTGGAATATTTTTTCTCAGACATCGTCGTCAATTTTCTGCCAATTATTTTACCAATTAATTTACATATATCGGCTTATTAAAATTCTCTGCTCCACTCTCTTCTATTGAGAGTGAAAGGCTGTTTAGCAGTAGCGGCCAAATACATGCCCACTTTCCAAGGCAAAATTGAATTACCTCAAAAACTGGAAAAAAGATTATATTTCTGCATCACAATTTAAGGGCTCTAAATTTGAACTACCCATGTTCTCACATATTATAATTTTTAAAAATGATGTTCTGAAGATACTACTGTATTATATATTAAAATTACATTTATTTACACATTTGAATAAAGAAAATACACAATTTAATTCTTCCCTTATATATATATATATATATATATATATATATATATATATATATTATATATATATATATATATATATATATATATATATATATATATATATATATATATATATATATATATATATATATATATATATATATTATATATATTATATATATCAGCGGTATATATTCAAATGTGTAAATACAAGTAAATTTAATATATAGTAAAATATCTTTCAGAATATTGGGTTTAAAATTTTAATATCTGAGAACATGGACAGACATACAAAGCATATATATATATATATATATATATATATATATATATATATATATATATATATATATATATATATATATATATATATATATGCCAATAATAATAATTTTTAATTATTTTAATGATAATTGGTGAAGAAACTAAAATGGAATAAAAAATAAAAATCTTTAAAAAATTAAAATTTTAAAGTATACAAGAAACAATAAAAATTCTTACTTGAAATTCTTCAATAGCTTTTAATGGGTCTGTACAATGAGTAAGTGATTCCTTTAAGTATGATCCTCCTGGAATTCCAATTTCTTCTAATCCAAACCCAGCCATTTCAAAATAATAATAATAATAACAATAATAATAATAAAAATACTTCTTAGTTCTTAAGTATTGATATCGATACCTGAAAATCACAAAGAAAAACTATGTAATTATATTATATAAATTAAAACAAAGGTAATATTGATATTACATAAAATTCCTTTCTTACTGCTGCCTATTTATAACCCAATTAATAATTTAAAATATTCATTTCCAATATTAGAGCTAAGTAGGAAAATAAAATTAGGAGATAAAAAAAAAAGACTAATAAAAATGACAAGTAATAAAGTTCATGAAAGAGTGAAGCAGCAAATTTTAATTGCCTTTTTAAAAGAATTCATTTACTGTCCTACCAAAAGTAGACATTGCTATTTTTTTTTAATTAAACAACAAAAATGAAAGCAAACTGCAAATATACAGAGAATAAATTATATAGGGCTTTGTTTTCTTGGAAAATAATTTAACAGTTTGTAATCAGATTGACATAACTAGTGTAGATTTTAAGAGCCTTGTTTTCAACTTGGATAATTTGATTATTCGTATATACTTTGTCCTCCTCAGCTGATAAACTCTCACTCACACAATCAGAATATCCACAATACAATGTAGGCTAGAAAGGAAAGATGTACCTGTGCTTTGATAATTTTAGGCTTAGTTAAATAAAAATAAAACCGTCAAATCCGCCCCATAATAATTCTTTGCTTAAATAGCATTTCCTTACTGAGTTATTAAAAACCGCAACTCTTCCATAACCTATATCACGTAATAATGATTTCAAAGTTAAGAAAGAACCTTAAAGTATGAGTAATTTTTATTTTGTAGGTAGTGTATTTCTTGTATTCATAGTCACATATAATTTATACTTTTGCTTCATTTGATTGAATTTAGAGTTTAGTGAATACTGTGATTTTCATAAAAACAAATGATGCGACACTCTTAAAATAGACTTATAACAAGTTCCAAAATTGTTTTTGTTAGTAAATTAATTTACAACAAGAAAACTATATATTTGGAAAGTTTGGCAAGAATCTGTGCTGAATCCTTAATAGCCTAGTAAACAATTACCACTCAATAGATTTCCTATCTTCATTAACATATATAGAATGTATTATGATACATTAATTTTAACAAGCAAAAAATAAGTTAACAGTTGACTCTGTTACATTAAACTGGGTCCAATAAAAATCAGATGAGGTTCTCAATCTAAAAAATTACAAAACTTTTTCTTCCTAATTTGCAATATTCCATTAGTTTTATTTTAATATGTTCTTCATCCACAAGGATATTGGCACATTTTTCAACCAAAATTATAGATTTATAGTATATAAGTGTTTTTAGTAAGTTCTCTAAAACTAATTAACTCAGTCAATTTTATTATAGATCATAAAAATAGACAGTTAGAAGCCGCATGGACCTCTGAAACTGTCCCAGTCAAAAAAGTAGTAAATTAGGAACATAGGAAAATAGAGACAGTTAGAAGCCACAAGGGCCTATCGAGACTGTCCCAGTCCAAACAAATAATAACAATAATAATACTAATACATGCACGAAAGACTAGGTCTATCCCATCCCTAGTTATCAGTTCATTCCTGCAAAGATAAAAGTAAAACTAAGCCCAATTATACATGCAATATTCAATGAACCATCACCCACTACAAAAAACTGCCGTTAGGCTTAGTCATAAGTTGATCTGTTGATCTAAAAATTCATAGATACCAGCCAATTTGGCTTAGTGAAAAACTATATAATACCTAAACCATCCATATATCTATCTAGCCCCCTTTTAAATTTGACAAGAGAATCACAGTCAACAATCTCTTGTGGCAAGTCATTCCAAAAATTAACAACTCTATTACTGAAAAAGTATTTTCTTAGATCAAGATGGCATGGCTTCTTTAAAATTTTCTTATCATGTCCTCTAGTTACTCTTCCATGGTCCACTATAAAGTATTTTTTAATCTCTGTATTACTGTCAAATGCAAATATTTTGTATCATTTCCCCTCTGAGAAATCTCCTTTCAACCATAAGCTTTGACAAGCTTGTCTTGGATTTAATATTCATCATGTAAATAACTAGTTTTATTCCATAATCACACTGCAATATGCAATTCATTAAGGTAAATTATGAGCAAATATGCATGAGTTTTACATTTTGATGTATCTTGCAAACACAGACATTTTGTGTCCCTGCAGTTCCCACAGTAATGCACCATTTATGTCTAAGATGACAAAATTTATAGAGGTCATTATTTTCTGTTGGGTATTTCTTACGAAACTCCACATAAAGCTCTTTCATATTGAATAACAGCAGTTGTTTCTGTTTATCATGTTTGACACCATCAATATAGACATATTTTATCTTTCATGCCTGGACATATTCTGCTGTACTCTTCATCCAGATAGAAACTGTAGACAAGATCTTTGGTTGTTGAAGATAATAGTCAACCACACTTCTTTACATGCAATGCAAGAGCCCTTCTTTATGGTGTAAATTCTTGGCTGTCCTTACCATTCTTTCAGAGACCACAAATTTGATCATTATCTTAGGAACATCAACTCTTTGGGAGCAAGGTAAGGATATGTATCTTTTCTGCCCAAGTGTAACATATCTTCATCTTTGATTTTAGCTCATCTAGCAATATATCATAACCATGACACCTTTGCCATATTTCTGTATAGAGCTAGGACCCAGTTGATACATATATTCTGGCTCAAAGCCAGCAGCTTCTACAACTTTTTGTGTTATAGCTGTTTGCAACTGTCTAACTTTCTTTCTAGTATATACTTCTGAGTCTCTTTGCTAACTTTCCTAAATTGTAATGGTGAAATTTCCATAGCAACAGCACTTGTATCAATGGCAGTGGTTGCCCCTTCTCTTGTTTCCTTTTCATTGTCAGAGGATTCATCACTCTGCTGAAGCTCATGTATCCAATTTTTTATTTCCTTTCTGCATGATGGACAGATTATATTCTTATCCACCTGATATTCTCTACCTGTCAGCAATCTGAGTTCTTCTATTGTGTTGTGTCATTTTACGGCAGTTTGATGTTATTTTTTATTTATGTGGTAATCCTAAAGGACTTACAACAATATCGATTTTTATTTGACATATTAACAAGTTTACGCTTTAGATAAATTTATTATAAATCTGTAACAGAAGAAAGGAAAAATTAATATTGGATGAAACATACATAAATAGCATACCATAAAAAATTAAAATTAGCATTGAAATACAATGTAGGCCTCCTTCCTTCTCTCAAAAGGCATGCACAATAAACTATAAACAGTCTTCATATGGGAAGAGCTAAACTAGCCCAGGTTTGTAAATTAAAATCAACATATAATTTGCCATATTTTGAGATGCAATATGAAATCAAAAGAATGTATACTACATATGTGTGACTAATATGCAGGACAAGAGGGAGGTACTGAATACCTTTGGGAGATAATTAAAGAAAAAGACATACATCCAGATGATGTAACTGAATTTCAGCAGTGGGTCCATGTGTACAGAGACACTCTCGTGACTTAATATTTTGTAGATGTTTTTGGCCTATCGATATTTTTTCCTATACCGATATTCCTAATAATATTTTGGCAAATATATCGTTTTTTAGATCTGCCGATATACCAATATTGCATAAAAAGTGCTCTGGAAAGAGCGTGAGAACCAATAGTACTCAATTTTCACCCATGAATATCGGTCAATATCAATATTCCTACCGATGATTCATCTAAAATCTCAGTCCCTATACTACTAACATTTACTCTAGCCAATTAAATAACACTGCAGGGGCCATAAGAAATCCTAAAACAATGCAAAAGCCCAGACTTTGGTCAATATCTGTTACCATACCATATTTTGAGTTGCTGTTTTTTGGGAGAGGAGGGAAGATACCATAATGATTTTTTGCTCAACAATATAGTTTTCTTCGCTCTTTCCAATGATATTCATTACAAGTCAGTATTTAATTGTGATCAAGTTCATTACAAGCTTCAAACATAGACAACTTTTGGGTTTTTCCAAAAACCTGTCATTGCATTTGGACTTTATCACAAAAATGAATAGTAATATAAATTTGTGATATTACACTAATAATCACTATAATATATATATATATATATATATATATATATTATATATATATATATATATATATATATATATATATATATATATATATATATATATATTATATATTTAAATTACTCAGGAAAATTTAGTAACTGTGGAGTTTGTAGTTTGAAAGTTGCTAATCATAGAATTTTGGTCTTTCAACTTTGATTTTGCATTTTTCTCAAATTAAAAAAAAAAAAAAAAAAAAAAAAAAAGAAATCAAACTGTATTTTTTAGAGAGACTTCATTTTTGAATTGTAACGGACAAAAGTATAGAAGAGAGATGATTTTTTGGGCTTCTGCAACCATATCCAGCTGCACCAGAGGAACCTCAATATGCCTCTGTAAAGTTGAGAGTGATAGTCTCAAGTGGGGACCATTTCAGCCAAAGTATGGGTCCTATAGAGCTAAAATTTGGTGTGATTTCTATTAAACCCCAGGCCATCATCTATGCCAAATTTAATTAAAATCAGAAAAAATGAGGTAAGAAACATTTCTGAAATTCGGTCAGTTGTCGTGGAATGACCCATATATATATATATATATATATATATATATATATATATATATATATATATATATATATATATATATATATATATATATATATATATATATATATATATATATATATATATATATATATATATATATAACCACTAGGATAAAACAATAAATAGTAAAAAAGGGGGGGAGACATTGATAATAAAACATAATTAAAAATGAAAAGGACAGAACTAAGATTAAAATTAAAAAGATGCAATATTTCAGAACTTGTGGACAAAAGTTCTCTTATCGGGCACACTCAAAGGAATAGCAAAGAAAAAGAGAGAATATACTAAGGATACACACTTTTAAAGGGATGGGGGAAAACCATTCCCCCTCCCCCAAATTTATTGTTTTATCCTAGCAGTTTAAAAAAATTAATATCAACATCAGAGTGTGTGTGTGTGTGTGGCTTAGTGCTCTTTAATCAATTATAATATATATATATATATATATATATATATATATATATATATATATATATATATATATATATATATATATATATATATATATATATATATATATATATATATATATATATATATATATATATTATATTGCTCTGGATACATTTTAAAATTTCATACCTACAACTTTTTTACCAGTTTAAAATTTCACAGGAAATTTTTTTTTAATGTAAACCTAGCTTCGGCTCAACACATAAAATTTTGGCTCCAGCTATAGTTCCTCAAATTATTATTTTCTGTTTTCCTTCGCTCCACAACCTTGTTCAAGTACCAAAGTTTTATTTTTTCATTAGTGATAGTTTAAAGATGAAATATATGTAAATGCACTAAAAAAAAGAAGAAAAAAAAAAAATGAATGAGCATGGAACAGTAAATTAATTTATTTATTTAAAAAAAAAAAAAAATTATATAAAAATAAACTTACTGTGATTACTTTGCTCCTGCTTATGCTGCTGTTTATGGTCTTCAGGTTGCTAGGACTGTTTCATTGATCATGACTCTAATTTAGATGCCATTAACAAAGTGATTAGTCATGATTTAGAAATGGTTCAGAATTTTATATGTCTTAGGTCTAGGTCATTACCTGTGCTAGAGAGAAATTTGTGCAAGGCATGTAAAGCCTGTTTTTATTAGTGTCTTTGATATTCATCGCAGTCAAAATTGATATTAAAGAAAGAAATCCCCTAAGGTAAATAATTACTTTCTCAATTATTGCTGTGTAAGTGTATATTTATAGCAATGTAAAAGAGAATGATCAATTGTCTGAAATGCGTAGTTGGGTGTTAGCTAGTTCCAACCTATCAATGATCATTATTCAAAGCAGAGTGAATTATTTTCAAGCAAAATAGCTGTTTCCATTCTTCTGGTTAAAAAGGTGACTTTTCTAATTGCTGAGTATTAGGAAAATTTCCCTGAGAGTGTTGGGCATTATTTGCAATAGTTAGCTGGTTCTAGAGGAAAATTTTCAACATTTTCATTCTCATGAGCAATGGTTGC
The DNA here is from genome assembly GCA_009176605.1 of Armadillidium nasatum. Lineage (NCBI taxonomy): Eukaryota > Metazoa > Arthropoda > Malacostraca > Isopoda > Armadillidiidae > Armadillidium > Armadillidium nasatum. The sequence continues at coordinate 142,189 of SEYY01021793.1, forward strand.
TACAGTATCTACTACTTTATTTTCTTGTATAACTATATTTGTGTATACTTGTTATTCATCGCCTGGATACAGTGGTTCTAATAGATCTTGAATTATAGTAATAATTTTAGAGTATTGCTTTTTTCTTGATTTTCTGGTTATGACTGAATTTTGGGATCAGGGAAGATAATAATTTTTTCACACAATTAATAAACTTTACATATGATAAATAATTCTACAGAGAGCACAGGAAGCTCTTCTACAAATTTCCAACCAACTGTTGTAATTTGGGAATGTAAAATGCAGAGAAAATCTTTTTGACTAATCTATGTAAATAATGCAACATAAGTATTGTATTTTTTTTTTCTTTTTAAATATAAAGTTCACATCTCACAGGCATTGCCCAATTCAAGGAGAGGAACTTTTCTAGGTAGTATATACCTAGGATCCCCAAGTGGGATCAAACTGGTGCCCTCAAGCACGTGAGTCAATTAAGGAGAGTATCGCAACAGGCTTACAAGGGGCCATGTCAAAAAGATAAAAGATGGTAAGACATCTAAATGTCTCACAGACATATAGGCTTAGTTGTATATTTTTTTTTATAACCCTTTTATTTATGGATAGGCTTTGTATATTAGCTTCATAAACTACATGTTGCATGTAAAGATATGGAGCTGGGTGAATTATATACATGATGAAAATTTTAAAAAATGAGCCATTCAAAGTGAATGGAAACTTTCAATTTTTGAGGCTAGGACAGTCTTGATGGGCCCATGTAACTTCTGTCTCTTTCTTATATTCTTGTAAGAAGTTGACATTTTTTTTTTTATTATTTCTTTTTGTCAAGACTTACTTTAACAGGTAGTAGCTTATTACTTTTATCACCATTAATATATTTAACAAAAAAGTCTTTTCCCTCTACTATACTTTTTACAGCTAGGAGAGTGAGCAGACTCTATTGCTTATTCTGCACCTTCCTAAAGCTGATAAATAGATTTTATCCCAAAAATAAATGTTGGTTTTACCATCAAAATAGATAATTACCAATTCTATAAATAGCAATAAAATAATTACTCGTTATTAAAAGAATAGCCTTTATTTCAGTTATATAATTATCATATTACCAGGTATTTTGTACCCCTCAATATGAATTAAATTTAAAGGTAGTCTATTCAAAGAAGAGTCTATTGTTGATCAAAATCATTATCAAGTAACCAACCAAAACCAAATCTTTACTCTTTCTTTTTAGATATTTTATCTTGCGCAGTTCATTCCTAAACTTTAGATGAATTCTGGTAATTTATTTTGTCACTGTAAAAATAAAACTTGAGATAAGCTACAAGTAACTGCTTAACATTTAAAATCAACCTTAAAGTCCTTAATTGCCAACTTCAAATAAAACTTTTTAAACCCCTTGTTTTATTAGTAATGATATAAAACTGATAAATTTTGTAAAGACAGTTTTTGTTATGGTGAAGTGACCTTTCTGTTGCAGTCTAATATTTCATAATTGTCTGTTTATACTAGTGATCCTTTTTTTTTTTTTTTTTTTTTTTAAGCCACTTTGTTATATTGTTGCAAACTATCCAAATTAAGCTTTTCTTTGTTCTAACAGATGAATTACTCACTACAAGATCTGAATTTTTCATTTTGACAAGTTCACTAATAATCTTCAACTAAAGGAATGGAAGCTACAGTTGCTTTACGCAATATACGGAATAATTTAGTTGGCTTATGATTTACATTGATAAGATCACTAAAATATTGTGTTTTCTCTCCTGCTTTATCAAAACATAGATCATGCAATTTTTCAAGAATAGGATAAATATTAATTCCTACTCCATATAATATCTTAGATAAATTCTTTGGTGTAAAAAGTTCCTCAGCTAAAAAATGATTTATATAATTTTTTTCATTAAAACAAGATTTGTAAAAATTATTTAAAATAAAAGAGGCATTATTTCCTGCCATGGTTAATACACGGGATAAATCATTCAAACTAAAGCCTGCATTATAGAAATCATCTAAAATCTGTGTTTTGTTTCCTTTTTTATCAAAACAGACATCATGAAAATCTTTGAAAGCGGAACAAATATTAGCTCTTGCTCCATGTAATATATTAGATAAATTTTTTGGAGTAAAACCTTCTCTTAAGAAATGATTTAAGAACTTTTTTGTTTTTCCTGTAAAACAAAAATCATGAAACTTTTCTAAATCATCTACTGCTGCACTCAATATACTGCATAAATCACTTGGTCTAAAACCTGCATTATAGAAATCATCTAAAAGTTTTGTATTTTCTCTTTTTTCACTGAAAAAAAAACTATGCAACCTTTTTAAGATAGCGGAAGCACGAACTCCTGTTTTACATAACATACAGGATAAGCTACTTGGCCTAAAACCTGCATTATAGAAATCAACTAGAAGTTCTGTCTTTTTACCATCATCATTAAAACAAGCCCTATGTAATTTTTTAAAAGCATCTTTGGCTTTAGCTCCTGCTCCACTTAAAATACTAGATAAGTTATGCATTGTAAAACTTTTTTCCCCATCTTTTTTATTAGTAAAATGTTTTAAATGATGTTTTTTATTTCCTTGATCATCAAACCAAAGATCATACAAATCTTTAAAAGCCTTTGCAGCATTAGCTCCTGCTCCACCTAGAATACTGGATATATTTGATATATTTATTCCTTCTTTCTCTAGAGTTTTCAAATATTGTGTTTTATTTCCTTGCTTATCAAAAAAAGCATTATATAGTTCTCTGAAAGCTTTTGCAGCATTAGCTCTTGCTCGATGCAAAATACTGGACATATTAACTAGATTTATTTTTTCATTTTCTAGAGTTTTCAAATAATGCGTTTTATTTCCTTCTGTATCAAACCATAAATCATACAAATCTTTAAAAGCTTTTGCAGCATTAATGCCTGCTCCACCTAAAATACTGGATATATTGGTTAGATTTATTCCTTCTTCTTCTAAGGTTTTTAAATAGTGTGGTTTTATTTCCTTTTCCATCAAACCATAGATCATATAACTCTTTGAAAGCTTTAACAGCATTAGTTCCTACTCCACCCAAAATACTGGACATATTAGTTAAGTTTATTCCTTCTTTTTCAAGAGTTTTTAAATATTGTTTTTTATTTCCCTCTGCATCAAACCAAAAGTTAAATAAATCTTTAAAAGCTTTTGCAGCATTTGTTCCTGCTCCACTTAAAATACTTGACATATTAGCTAGATTTATTTCTTCTTCTTCTAGGGTTTTTAAATATTGTGTTTTATTTCCTTTAACATCAAACCACAGATCATATAAGTCTTTAAAGGCTGTTACAGCATTAGCTCTTGCTTGATGCAAAATACTGGACATATTAACTAAATTTATCCCTTCTTTTTCTAGAGTTTTTAAATAATGCATTTTATTTCCTTCTGCATCAAACCACAGATCATATAAATCTTTAAAAGCTATTGCAGCATTAGTTCCTGTTCCACCTAAAATACTGGATATGTTAACTAAATTTATTCCTTCTTTTTCTAGAGTTTTTAAATATTGAGTTTTATTTCCTTCTCTATCAAACCAAAGGTCATTTAAATCTTTAAAAGCTTTTGCAGCATTAGCTCCTGCTCCACTTAAAATACTAAACATATTAGTTAGATTTATTCCTTCTTCTTCAAGAGCTTGTAAAAGTTGTGTTCTATTTCCTTCTGCATCAAACCATAGATCACATAAGTCTTTAAAAGCTTTTGCAGCATTAGCTCTAGCTCCATGCAAAGTACTTGATATACTACCTAGACTTATTCCTTCTTCTTCTAGAGCTTGTAAATATTGGGTTTTATTTCCTTCTGCATCAAACCATAGATAATATAAATCTTTAAAAGCTTTTTCAGCATTAGTTCCTGCTCCATGTAAAATACTGGACATATTAGTTAAGTTTATTCCTTTTCTTTTCAGAAATTTTAGATATTTTATTCCTTCTCCTTTTATTAGGAAAACTAAAAACTGATCAAATGCAAATGTTCCTTCTCTACCAACCACACTTTTAGCAAATTTAATTTCTATATCAATGTTTTTATTTTGAATTTCTTGAAAACTGTATCTATTATTTTCTATATCTCCCAGGAGCTTTTCCATTATTCCTTCAGTAATAGGACCAAATTCATGAGATTCTAACCAACGTAACACTATTTCATGTAATTTTTCATAATCATATGGAGCATTAGATTTGTCTATCTCATTTCTAATAATAATATCCAAATTTTCCATATTAGGTTGATTAACTGCAAGAATTAATTTACCTAAAAATTTCTCCTTTATTTCTTTTTCATCCTCATTAGAGAGTCTTCGTTCTTGTTTTTCTTTCAGCAAAGAAGGTGGAAGCTTTAATAAACTTAAAAGTTTCTCTTTTGTCTCTTCTTGAGAAAACTGATAAAGACTATTCCTATTTATACATGAGCAATATTTTAAAATTTTAAATTTGTTTTTTTCAATATTTATACTATCAAATTTCAAGGGATAAAATCCTTTAGATCTCCCTTTTTTTAATCTCCTTTCTTCTGTTAGATCTATATCTCCATTAGTGTATATGATAAAATATTTGTGTCTCATATTTATTAACCCTTCAGTAAAAAGAGCAAAATGTTTATTGATAGAAATTGAATTCTTTCGTTCTTGTTGCCTAGAGGGAAACAACTGACTATAACTAATATTACTATTTGCATTTTGACCCTTTATATAGGTAATTTTATTTTTATAATAAATAGTAATGTTACTACTATACATATTATGGCTTTTTGTATCAATGCTTATGGAAGATATATTTTTATGTAAGAACATACTATGTAAGAAAGATATGAATAAATTAACTTCATATACAGTTCCAGAAATATAATTTCTAAGTTTCTCATGCCTTTTTGGATTTGTCAAATCATATAATATTTCTTTTTGTAATAATATATAACTGTACTGAGCTTTATTACTTTTTTCTATTTCCTTTTTAATAATACTGTTCAATACTTCTCTATTAGGCTGATTAACTGCAAATACCAATTTATCCAAAAATGCTTCTTTTACTTCTTTCTCAAATTCTGGAGAAAGTTTTCTTTCTTTTATGATTTTCTGCATAGCAGATAATTTTAATCGATTTAAAAGTTCTTCTCTTATTCTTTCTTGTGAAAATTGATAAAAACCACACCCTTTTGTACTATCTGTAAACAGAAAATCTTTTAAAATTTCACATTTTTCCATATCTATGCAATCAAATGTAAAAGGATAAAAATTTTTAAATAGTCCCAGTTTTAATTTCCTTTCTTCTGAAAGACCCAAGCCTGAATTAGTATAAATAATAAGATATTCTACATTATTTACTGAACCATCTGATTTAGTCAGTAAATATTTAACAAAACTCTCAAAGTAATCATTAATAAAAAAAAAACTTCGATTTTCTTTACAAAATAATTTACTATAATTAATATCATTATCTATATACCTGTCTACATTATCAATCTGTATATGAATAGATTTCTTTTTATAACGAAGAACAATATTACTGAACTTATTAATTTCAGAATCTTCAAATGATAATGACAATGAAGGATATTTATGTTCAAATGTAAACTTCCTAAGTAAGCAAAGCACTGATAGGTCTATCTGATACATAAGTTTAATCAAATGATGGGGAAAATGACCTCTATGTTGAATAGTTTGGTAAGCATTATGCAATTCATCAGACAAACCCGGTCTAGATTTATCTTGTAAGTCGCTAGAAAATTCAGAATCTTCATTCTTAATAATCATGCATGGTTTCTTTGATGCTATATCATTTTTGTCTGTAACAGAAATTCCCCGCTTTCTTGAGCTCATTATCAGTTATAAATTTTTCTTTTACCTACACTCCCTGAATGACCACTTTGTGTAAGCAATTCTAAATATTTGCAAATATTAAATAATTTCACATTTGCCTAATTAACAATCAACAATTAGAAATTTTTTTTAAAACCACATGGTCTAAGTGTCGACTCGTTTAATTTTACTTTAGGGTAGCATAGTAAAAATATATTACCATAGTACCATGGTATTATTTACCAATTTAGACCAATATTGTAAATGTAGGACAATCTTGAATCCATATTATTGCCGCAAAAAAAAAATAAAAAAATAAAAAAAAATAAATATCTTTGTAAATAACAAAGGCTTATTTTGATAATCACAAATATTTTTATGTCTTTATTTTTATGATAAAGTTTTTGCAGAAAAAAGGATGTTAAAAAAATTTGCTTAATTAACGTGGTAACTTATATGTTTAAAATAAGCAACTTTCTAGGACGAACTTCATTTGGAAATAGCCTGTAGTCGTTAAGTTTGAATTTAATTAAACTCATATCAAAGTTTGCTCATATGCAAAACTCAGCAAAAGAGGCTTATTCCTGTTTTATCCATGAATCTCCCAATCCATCTAGCCTACTGTATATATTTGTATATTCATATGGGTTTATTCCATGGTCAAGATTCTTTAAGAATATTGAAGATTCTTAAAGGGAAGTTGCCCATGCAGCATGTCCCACTAAGTTTCTATCTTCAATTTTCGCTCCCGAAATCTTCAATGGTCACGTGATGGAAACAAACATGGAGTTAGGCCATGTCCTTCTTTTAGAATAAAACTTTTTGTTAATATTATTAAGCAGATAGATGTGCTTGCAAAATTATTTTGGATAATTATTTTAGCCTTTGGATCATTAATTTGTTTTAAATGAAACAAATTAATTATTTCCAATTCAAAATTTCGTTGGTTCCAACCTTTTTAATTATGGCTGCCGCCAAAGTCTTTTTAAAAAGTCTTTTTAAAATCTTCGTTTGACTCGTACGTTATCTTATATTCTTCCGTATGGTCTCAATGATATTAATTAAATTGGTAAAGGTGGAGATTGTTTCTGAGTTTCGATTGTTAAAAAATATCGAAAATCGAAAATATCGGAGAAGCCTATTGTAAACAAGAGAGTTGCCAAAGGTACTATTACTAGACATGCACACAATTATTATTACTTACTTTTCTAGCAGAACCTAATTCGACTTATCATAACCTGAACTACCGAAGATGCCGTAATTTAACCTAAATAATAATAAAAATAATTTTAATGTACTTATAGTTTATAACATAACCTAAATTTAAGGTATCTGAACTGAAAAGAACAAATTACACTTATATCTTATATTCGTTAGGTATAAAGTATCGATTAAAATAAAATATCGATATAAAAAATATCGAAACTCAGAAACAATCTCCACCTAAGCCATTAAATTAAGTGATTGTTTAAGTTAATTATATAATTGATTAAATTAAATTTTAAAATATATTTACGTTTGTTTATATGCATCAGTTGATAATTGCTAAAGCGAAGCGTCCCACGGTCCCACTAATATTCAAGATTCTTCAAGATATTTTCGCTGCAGCTGGCTTAAGCGTAACATCACGCTTCATTTCATGGAACAACCATTGTGAGAGTAGGGATGCCGAAAGAGTCTCAATATAAATCGATATTTATATTTTTTTTGTTAAAGTCTATGTTTTTTGTCGATAGTATCGAAATATTATTGATTATATTTTTTCCACCCTTTATATTTGCTACTTTATCACATCGACTCATAGACTTTAACTACTATAGACCAAAGTTTACCCTATAATATGGTAAACTTTGTATAGACTTTAACTACATAGACGGCGCATTCCCATTGAAGCTATATAATTTTAAACGAGAAAATTTGATGTAAAAGTTGCTAGAATAATTGCCAGATTCGCAAGAAAAATTGTGAAGGGAAACCCATAGTTATCACTTTAGGCG
>SEYY01021793.1:155000-190000 GCA_009176605.1 Armadillidium nasatum
ATTACAATAATAATAAATTGTAAAAAAAACATTATTGGAGGATCACATTTATTGTTTTGATTTTATTAGCTTCCACAATGTCTATTTTTGTCTTAAAATTTAATGGCTTATTTTATGTAAAAAAAAAAAAAATTTTACAAGAAATGTATGAATAAATATTTTACATCTTAATAATCTACTGAATGATGATATTTCATAGATGATGTTCTCCCCAGTTTTAAACTAATGGGTTGAGAATATTTGATATTTTTAATTTGATATTCTTCCTTATTCTTAAAGTTTGAGTCTGATAAATTTGTCTACTCGACTGTTTTGGTACGAAGGATAAAAATATTTTAAATATTGGATTTTCATATTATTTCAGCCACACTAAATAAATTTGTTAGAAATTTTGGGGTTGATGTAGATTCTAAAGAAAACCATCCTGTTTTAGGAAATGTCCAAAAGTTGATATATCAGGTTTGTCACTCAAACATTTCTCTTTATATTGGGTGTGAAAGTATTTTTTAATTTTTTAATGAAATATGTTTGTTTTCAGTCTTTTAAGATTTTCATCTTGCTATTCATAGTTATATAAAATTTAGTTACATTTTTATTGTACATGTGAAGGTATTATACTTATATTGTGATACTAATAGGCATGACTTAGGGAAAAAAATTTTTTTTTTAATCACCTAATTGTATTCCTATACTTTCTCAATTTCTGTATAGATTATGGCTCGTCAGGGATACTTGGAAGTTATACATAATAAAGATTGCGATGTACCCTATAAAGAAATTAAATGGGGTGGTCGAGCCAAATTGGAACTTAATAAAAAAGAAATTATTCAATTTGTTTGTAAAGTAAGTATGATGTTTATTGGAAGTTACTTTTCATAATTGAATATATATTTTATTTAACTTATCATAGTTAAATACTTAATCTACATCTTGATGGATATTCACCTATTATTTCTATGACACTATTGACTTTCCCTTTTCTTAATTTATTTTACCTACTTATTCCTCTAATGGTGGTCGGTTGAATATTCCATTGTCAAAGGTAAAATTAATAACCTGTGATTCATTTCAGGTTTTCCCTTTAATGACTTAACATTCATGATTCATGTACTAGCTTTAGATACTAGATGTATAATCTAGCTTCGCATCTTCATAACTGCATTATCTATTGTCATTAAACTAAAAAGAATACAACCATCTAATTCATTATGATGGTTAGTGATGACTCTAACTTTTGTAACTACCTCCAAACTTGTGACTGTAAGATCCACTGATGCCTATGTTTCCAGTTGTAGGATTAAGTAACGAGGTGTATATCTTGTAGATTGTTTTGGCCATAAGATAAATGGCTTCAAAATAGAAGAAAAGTACAATCATTGGGATGAGAGAGGAGGGCAGTTTTGCATAATATTAACATATACTTTTGGAAACGTTCACAAATGGATACATAATAAAATTGGTGAATCTAGGTGCTATCAAGGAATGATAACACAAACCTTGAAGATAAAGCTACAAACGACTGTAGTGTTAATGATATAAACATTGGTAATTGCTTACAATTAGTGATCTTTTTCACTTTGTTCAAACTAAGGTAAATATAAAAGAAGATGCTGTTTTCATTTTATCTACTTCAGTTATTTATAAAATATAAGATAAATAATTTATTCACCAAGAAACGCCAGGATAAAGATAGAATAAGTTCTACTTAATTAATATATGTGAAATTTGAAATGTAAAAGAAATAAAGGAAATGCAAAGAATGATGAAGGATAAAAAAAAAATATGGGTAGAGAAGTATGAGGTAAGTCACGGAACAATAGTATTACCTTAACGCATTGGTCAGAACTATTTTGTGTTACTAGAAACTAAAGACAATTCTATTTCTGTTATTGTTAATATCTTTGGTGAAATTACTGTCATTCCATTCCTTTTGATATTCTTCAGCACATTGATAGGGATAATGTTTGCAGCAGAGATAAAAGCTCGCGATTGTGGCATAACAGTAGAGTAATTGAATTTACAAGTTCGATCCCTCATGCTGATCCTAGATAGGAACTACCTATTAAGTTCCCCTCCTCGAGTACAGCAATTTAAAAAAAAATAAAAAATTTGTAATGACATTCCTACCCACCTACAGGGAAAGAATTTAACTCTTAGAAGTGTCTACATTTTACAGGTTTCCTTCCCGTGTTGAAACCTCATTCGCCTAATACAAGGTTACTTTTGACCTTTAGTACGGCATTCCTACATGCAAAAATTAAAATGGGTTTTTATGGTATTATACGGTTCATACTTAAATGTTTGTATGTTACCTATTTTCTTTCCTCCAGTGAATTTCTCGCTGAATATTATCCTAAATTTCTTCAGGAAATATAACTTAGCAACTGAAGTTGTGTTGTAGCCACTTGGGTACTGAGTATCTCACTTCACTCAACCTTGGTCCTTGAGAATTTTTACAAATCAGTTTCTCACATTCCTACACCACTGCATAATCATATGCATGTGGTAATAGCTTGCATTCATTTTTCTCTTAATACGTTATATTCGTCTATCTCTATCTTGCCCCAGCTACAATTTCTCCAGAGAGTACCTTATCATAATGTTTCTACGATTTCCGTCTCCTGTGCTTGTCATGGAAAGCATCAACTTTCCATATCCACTATTAGGTTACTTTGTTTTGTTGTTTAATGCAGATTGACTCGTTAATTTATTAAGAATATTCTCTTTGGGTTGCCTCAACACAGGACTCTCCACATATGAGCGATTCGATTGTCGTTTCGATTTGTAGATATTTCCAAGATACTTTTCTCTTTTTTTTTTTGTGAAGGCCAGGTCCGCTATTCTCTGTGAAAACGACCACTGCCCAATCATTTTTGCGTCCATGTGTCCCAGTCCTTAACAAGAGCCGTACTCCAGGTGACATTTCAGTTTAAGGGAAAGTGATGTTATGATAGATTGTAATCAGAATTGGGGGGATTTGGACGCACTGAACACTTCTAATTTTCTTATACGTACCAAAGTGATTTTTTATGTTAATTTGTTTTACGAATTCGATAGTTTAGATAAGTCGAACTAATCTTTTAGTTTTACTTTGGTAACCAATTTGTTTTGATCCTACTATTTACTTCCTGATTATAAGAGGATTACTTTTTGTAATCGTTTGTTACAATTGTAGTTTTCATTATTGAGTTTTACCGTGCATATTTATTATGATTTTTAATCTTTTGTTGGCTTAGAAGATTTATCTAAAGCTATATTCGCATAGGGGACCAGGAAGTGGTGGTTCCATAAACAAAAATTTCTTTTTTTGCCTTACAGGGTATCTTTATTCTTGAAGAAAAATGTCTTCAAACTCTGATTATAAAAACGATGAAGTTAACACTCTTATTTATGTTTAAATAAAAGATGTCTGTAAATTAAAAGTTCTTTACTAAATCAGGCTTACACTGACCTACCTAAACATTATTAGGTAGTATAGAAGTGTTTTTCTTTTGAATTCTTATTACTGGACTAGTAACCATTTTTTTTCTTTTACTCCAAAAGGAATAAATAATCCGGTATACAGAACTCTACAATTACTAAAAAAAAATTTTTAAAAAATTACTATTAAATGAAATACTTTTAAATCCTCGTGATTTTTCAGAAGTTTGTTTATAAATTATTATTCACTCTTCCCTAGCGATTGTGTATTTAAAATATCCGATTTCTATTTTCATTAGTTATAAATCTTTTTAGAATAATTTAAGAAATATTAATTTTATATTTATTTACTTAAATATTCCATCCCAACATTATCGTAACACACTTTTATCGGATCAATTTTATCTTAATGGAGGGAAAACATTCTAATTATATAAATTTTTACCTCAGGGTATTTATTTACCTGTCCTTAATTCATTCCAATCATTTTAGTTTTATCTTTCTCTTCCGAACTGGCCGCTCCCAATTTTCAGTTTTGAAATTTCTTAAAAGTTAAATTGACATTTCTTTTAAGAGTTTAAAAATCACTATTTGTGAAAATTTAGATCTAATTATTTTGTTTGAAGTTATCTTTCTTAATTCATCAATAAAGTAGTGTAACCATGTTAGTCAATATTTTGTATATTTTTAGATATATGGAGAACACATTAAACCTGAAATGTGGATTGAACAGTGGAAGGATGCACAATCAGATGATGCCGAATCTGCTGCTGCATCAAACTAATGAAAACTGAAGTTCATATTTTGTTAGTCATATATAAGAAATCCTTTTATTTTATTACTTTTAAAAAAATTTGTTTTGAAATTATTTAATTTTCCTATGCTTTATTTTATGTTAGTGTTGCCACAGCATAAATTATAATTATCAATTATAGTTTTTTTGTATTTAAAATATTTAGTTTCAATAACTGTAGCATAAATTAACTGCAATTTCTTAGCATTTACAACGAACCATGGTTAAAACTAGTATGATAGTAATTAGTAACTACTGGAAAAAGTTTATTAAATTTTTTTTACCTATTACAAATAAACTTAAAAGAATAGTCCTTTCAACAAAATGTTCGTACCATTTTAAAATCTAATATTCGAACCAATATTTTAAAGTCTAAATATAAATTTTTTGGCTTAAAATCATAAGTTCATATTACAATGTTTTTTTTTTATTGAAAGAGATTTTTACCCATTTGTTCACAAATGATTTTTGGTCTACCTGTTTTTTTAGCTATTAAGTTTTTATTTTTTCACTTCTAATTTTCATTTTTGTTATAGCTTATAGTCTTCGCTATACTTCTCAGGTATCATGTATTTCCAGTTATCATTTAAACTCAGTCCATAGAACTGGTCATAATTAATATTTAAATATTAGTCCTTCCCATCCAGATTTAAAAGGTCATTACAATCACCAAAATCATTGATATTACTTTGAGCATCTAAATTTAGGCAAAATGACTCTAAACCTAAATCTAATCCTAGATTTCCTGTTGGTATATATGGAAGAGTGGCATTTACCGCCGAATCGAAATACGTTGGCTCTAGATCAACACAACTCTCATTGCAAGCCACGGTTGAACTTGCTGTATAGTCATGTTCCTTAGGTTGATCTATGATAACTATTTCAAAGGTCTGTGACTTCGATACTACAATTTTGGCATCATTCACACCTGCTGAGGCATTCGTGTTTGATATAAATTCCTGACAAACAAGATCTACATCAGATGTTTCATTACCTGAAGTGTGATTTCTAGAAGAGGTCAACCCCTGGCATGCAGAATCTTCATTATTTTCTGTGTTAATTATTTTGGTACATTTCTTACTCATAAATTTACTATAGTTTCCATCAAAACTATCCTTAAATATGCTAGAGTCATTATTGGTTTTCACTGAATTTTTGCAATTTGTTTGAAGTCCTTCGATTTAAGTTCTGAGGCGTAAATAAGACGCTCACTCATGTCCTCTGCAAAGCTTACAAATGTAGCTCTCTGATTTCCAAATTTCATTTCTTTCCTGAAGTCTGCGTCATACTGATCCTTATTCATTGTCATGAATGATATGACCTGTCCAACAGTTATTGGCATCACACCATATTTTGTCAAGAATGAAGAGAGGGTTTCCTTAATTTTCACATCCGAATATTGCAGTAGTTCTGTCATAAACTGGAAAGGTTATATTTTTAAGCAAAAAAAAAAAATAAAATAAAAAATAAAAAAAAAATACATTATATGTTAATATTCAAATAAAAAAAAATTAGAATTACTTTTCCAATGGGATGCTTTAAGAGAAGGTCTTTCTCATAGTCAGTAAGGGCTCTAAAAGTTATTTTCTGAAGGTGCTTCGTCCTTTAATGTGATGAAAGGGCAGGTACTGTAATGAGTTTCGTGTTTTTTCTTCGGATCATCATCGTATGACCAATTATAAAGTCCTCCTCCACATATATAGCATACTACAAAATCTGACAGACCTTAAAAAATTTTTTTTTTAAAGAAAAAAAAAAAAAAAAATCTCTGCATTTCCCTATTCATTTCTATGTAGTATACCTAGGATCTCAAGCGAAGATCGAACCGACTTTAAGTACGTGAGTCAATCATACCATTTGTACCATATATATATATATATATATATATATATATATATATATATATATATATATATATATATATATATATATATATATATATATATATATATATATATATATATATATATATATATATATCGCGATAATTGATGCAAGAACAAGGCGAAGCTAAAAAAGGCAAAGAGAAAGTTAAATTTATCGACGCGATCACGAATTTCACAGGAAGCATCACGAGCTCTCACTGCGTGTGGACGTGTTTCACTCACTCTGAACTCGAGATGGCCTGAAGGGCAGTATTTTGTCTGCCTGGAAGGACGGCATATGCCCTCGTAGGAGAGGTTAGCTCAAAAATAAATAAACTAATTTCACAATAGCACCGTAACAGCATTTAGAGAGGGCTGTTCATACATATAAAAATGGTTGATTTTGTAGATTTAAAACATTTAGCTGCCAAATTTGGACTAGTTTTATTCGTAGATACCAAATAAATGGGAAAGTGCCTAAAAACTATTAATTGAAGTGCAACGGCAAGCACTAAATAAAAAATAGATTGGTTTCTTGAAAGAAGTGATTTACTGTCTCGTGTGTGGATGATACTCTTACAATAAAATTTTTGGCAGCAGTAAGTAATTATACAGCTTATAACGAGATTACGTTTACCAATTTCGAACCTGTGTAACCTATGAATGAATGTTTTAACCGTAACCTTTCAGTTTTTAAAGAATTATTTTTCTTACTACATTTCCAATTTTATTTAAGGAGAATTTTCACAGCCTTTAAAATTTAACGTCTATATTAAGTAGAGTTCTCTAGTGAGTTCAGTTTTTGTATAATAAATATTATATACTAATTAAACTTTAAAAATCATAACTATAACTACTTCACCTGTATAGATAAATCCAGCCTTCAATTAAGCTTTCTGGAAAGAAATCCAAAGGCCAGTTTTTAAAAGTTTCTTGACGTTTGTACGGATATGCGAAGTTCTGTTCACTTTCACCATAGCCTTAAACAAAAAGTAAAGTTAATATTTTTTATACTTTTTTATATTCTCAACAGATGCTTACCTGGTTTATATCCCATGCAAATATGCTTATTTTCTTTCCTTTCTTTCAGGTAATTTTCTAGAAATTTATATGCCTCAGCCTCGTCCACATTATCTGTGAAAAGTGGAACATTTCCCGAAGGGTGAGAACAAAAAAATGTACAATGAATATAGTGAGATTCTTTTAATGATTCTTTCATACTGGGGTTCTTCAATTCAAGAGTTCTGAAACTCCCACAAAAAACACATTGCAATTTAATTTTTCCTTTTGATCTGCATTCCACCCATCCTTCTTGGGAAGCTTCTTCTTTGGTCAAGTATTTACTTTTCCAATTGGTATAAGTTGTCAACCTTACACTTTCATACATAGTTTCATAATACATTGTAGAAAGTTTTCAATTCCATATCCTGTTGGAAATTTTACTAATTAACTCGTTAGTAGAATAAAGTTTTATATTAATGACTGCTCAATGCTCAGCTTTTTAATTAAAAATAGCTACAGGTTTCAAAATTGTATGACAAAGTAACATTTTTACTATCAAAGTTACATTTCGGAATTATTGATAATACTCGACTACTTCTTTGGGAAAGCATGTAAGATCGAATTTCATTACTAAAGTTATGAACCACACATTATTGAAAATTAGGGGTATAATCTTGTCTAGGAACTAAAAATTTTGTACATATTAGCAATCATTAAGTTTTCGTTAATATATAATCAAATGAAGACTGACAACTCTCTAGGTTATAAAGAGGATACAGTACAAAAATACTTACTCGATCGTATCTTTAGACAATCCCAGTGGAACAATTTTGAGAAACTTCAGAAAAATTAAATCTTTATTCAATAATTACACAAATACCTGAAAATTATTACTAAAATTACTAATTTAACTTTTTTTTTTTTTTTTTTTAGATGATATGACAGTTTGATTATATCAGTTGGTTGAATACAGTATTTTTTATATATATATATATATATATATATATATATATATATATATATATATATATATATATATATATATATATATATATATATATATATATATATATATATATATATATATATATATATATATATATATATATATATATATATATATATATATATATATATATATATATATATATATATATATATATATATATATATATATATATATATATATATATATATATATATATATATATATATATATATATATATATATATATATATATATATATATATATATATATATATATATATATATATATATATATATATATATATATATATATATATATATATAGGGTAAATATCATGAGGTGCAAGAAGAGGAAAAAAGAGTGTATATCCAAGGTTAGTTTCTGCAAACGTGTCTTGAATCATTTCTTGGATTCACAGTATTAATTTTTCAAAATTTTGTCAAGTTTCATAAATTTCATAACATTTTTAATGTAGACCACCACTAATCATATGGTTAAGTATTTTGTGATGTCTGATGAAAAACCATGTAAAGGGGAAGTTGCTAGAATGAATACGTGGTCATCCAATGTTTCATTTCTATTGTTGTAAAGGAATATCAAAAGGTCATGCATTAAAAAACCCTTTCATGCTTTATTAATTTAAACGAGCTTCTTGGTAAAAAGTTTACAAAAATCAATTACAAAATATGCTCCTTTATAGGGTTGCAGCCTCTACTTTAAGGATTTGCAAAGATTTTTCCTGAATGAATATTCCTATTATTGTTTGAAAATATTTAATTCTTTTGAATGATTACTTGTTTGTGAAGCGTGCATACATGCTAAAACATCTATACAATTCTTTTTGGTTTTTGAAACACCTTGGTGTCAGGATACTCTGTCTTAGAAAGCGTGCAATGTTTCAATTTTATTTTGGCTAGTAGTAATAATTTAAGGGTTTAAGAGTAAGCGGATTAAGGTCTACTTCACAGTTTTTATAGAACTAAAGTATACTTTGCAGTTCTTGGAACATTTTTTCAATTCTATCCTTAGTAATATCTTTGTAACATGCATAGCTTCCTCTTGATGAATCGAGTCAATGCGAGTGAGTACATATGTGTATTTCGTCCAATATTGATATTTCTCTAGATCAACTTTTGGTTTCAGTGGTAGCATTCATAATAGAAAATAACCTTCAGTCCATATTTAGTTAGAGCGTTATATTAATTTACTGGTGTCAAAGTTAAAGTGGAATTTGAGAACGGTGACTAATTTAATTTTAACTACATCAGTAAATCCATATCAGTGAGCATTTCTGAAGATTTTTAAAAATTTTGAGTTATCAAGGCTAGTACTTTTAAAGGGTTGCCGAGTCTGTCAGGAAACTTGTACAGTGAATATATCGAACATGTTAATATTGGGAACAAATATTTTGCTAGGAGTATGGGAAAAATCAATATGGATGCGATATTCAAGTTACGACCCAGAATCGAAGGCCCTTTTCTGGCAGAGGTTCAGGGTTAGTAAAAAGTCGATTACGGGAATAATTATCCAAATATTTAATGAAATCATTGATTACTTGATTTATAAATATAACGTTTCAAAAATTCACACAGATTTTCTCAATAGGTTTCACAGGTATTTACGTATTTAACGAGGCCAAATCCAGGAACAGCTACTCTCTCTAGCTGTAGTATACCTTACAGTTTCCTATAGTGATCAATGATTGATACCATCAATATTGCTATTATTTTTCTTCAGGCTCGTTTCTTACCATAAATTCAGATCATGGTGACCAATACTGTAGAGTCTTTTATGCACAGGATTGACTCATAGACAAATGTCTTGTGAGAGAAAGTAAATAAATTATGCTAGATGAGTGAACATTTTCTTGTATAAGAATTAGTGATGAGGCGATTAAGAATTTTTGGACGATGACGATAAAACTGAAAAAGTATATTTTATAAAACTTCCATTATTTTGATAAATTTAACAATTTAATAAGGAAGAATTAAACCGTCTGTTCTTTTTCCAAATGTGTAAATACATGTAATTTTAATATATAGTATAATATAGAATGTCAAGCTCTCTCTCTCTCTTGGCCCTAGATATGTGCTTATCAAAGTACTGATCATAAGTTAATCAAATTTACTACGAACAACCTAGGTGTGAGAGAATCTAGGTAGAATCATGAAAGATCTCATCCCTTGCCACACGTCCACCATCAGCATTTACGAAATTGAGCCCTCCTTTGAAGATAGGGTCATTTCCAAGCGACTTCTGTGGAAACCTTCTGTAACATTAAAAAGTGTGTGCAGGAATGACTTCATGCTAATAACGAACACTACAAACACTTGTTGGGATATTAGCACTATTTTCACACTACCAAGGTTTTATCGTGGCAAATTTTGACTTACGACTAGTACTTTGATATCTATAAACGATTATCTGAGGCCGAGAGCAAGTGGGCCCACCTTGTAGTATCTTCAGAACATCGATTTTAAAAATTTTCATATGTGAAAACAAGGACAGACATGCAAAATTTTTGTACTTTAAATTTAGAGCTTTTAAATTATGATGCAGAAACAAATTTTTCTCAAATTTCTGGGATAATCTGACTTCGTCTTGGAGAGTATATTTTGCCTCTACCAATAAACAGCCTTTCACTCTCAATAAAAGAGGGTGGAGCAGAGATATAAGCTAATATATGTAAATTAATAGGTAAAATACACGGCATAAGACTGACGATGACGATTAATCATCATATCACTAATAAGAGTCGTTTACTTGTTAAAGAAATATTAAGGGAAGGATCAAAAAATTCTTATTCAATTGGTGGGTATTTTTCAAATGTTAATCTATAATTGGAATATCGAAATATAATGCAAAAAACAAAACGGAATATAATAAATGAAAAGATTTTTTTTATTTCTAAAATAAAAATATGTAAAAAAATTTATTTTAAACATTTAAAAAATTAATTAAATACTATCGTTTTTCCACAATAAAATTCTACAATCTGAAGCGACAGCAAGGTAAGGAAGTTGCAGATGCCATGAAATATCACTTGCAGCCTGAAAAAATAAATATATATATATAAATAATATTATATATATATATATATATAATATATATATATATATATATATATATATATATATATATATATATATATATATATATATATATATATATATATATATATATATATATATATATATATATATACCTTTTTTTTTTTTTACCTTCTCAACCCCCTGTTGAGGCGGCCACACTTCGCTAATGAAGCCTCCCGCCGCAGTCGGTCTCGTCCAGAGATCTTCCAAAGAAGTGATGCCCCAGAAGATTTTGGGGCGATAGTTGGAGGGACAGTCTAAAAGAAAGTGTTTACGGTCTCCGGGGCCCTTTTGCATCTGGTACAAGTGGAAGATGTTGCCTGGTTTAAATTGAAATTTGTTTGTAATGTTGTAAGTTTGGGTGGTGCCCGCATCTCAATCTTGCTAAGTGAGATTTGTAAGTGTCTTGGGAGGTTGTTGGAGTTGTTTTTATTTCGGGAGGTGCTTCGTTAAGGATGCTGTTTGGAGGTCTGTTGATCATATATGAATGTGTTAGTTGAGTGTGTATATGTTTGGTTGTTGTGGTATTGGGGGGAGGAGGGGGTATGTGATTTAGGATCTGTTTGTAAAAGGCGCCGGTGGACGATGGAGGCTGTGTTAGTCTCTGTGGGGTAGGTTGTAGGAGAATTGTGACATGGGTGAGTGGGTAGACGTGTTTTTGCGTAAAATTGGGTGCCTATCATTTCGAGGTGATTCCTTATAGGTAGTATCTTGGTTTCGTTATGTAGGTGTTGTTGAGGGGTTGTGCGTGTGCAGCCGTGATGGTGCGAAGGGCTTTATTTTGCGTTATTTGGAGTGTCGTTAAGTTTTTGTCGGAGAGCAGAGGGTGCCAGACAGGGGAGGCGTAGTTAATGGTGGGGCGTATAAATTGTTTGTAGATTGCAATTGAGGTTTGTATGTTGTTGTTTATGTCTGTGTTGGCCACTGTTTTGAGGATGTTGAGTTTTCTGTTTGCGGCTGATGTGGTATTTTGAATGTGCTTGGAGAAAGTGAGGTGAGTGTCAAATGTTAGGCCGAGAATTTTTGGGGTTTTGTTGAGGGGTATGGGGGTGTTGTTTAGTAGGACTTGTGGGTGGGTGTTGGATATGTGTTTGTCTGTTGTTATAAGGGTTATGGAGGATTTGTTTGGGGATGCCGTCATCCTGTTTTCTACTAGCCAAGTTTGGAGTTGTGTTATGTAGTCTTGTGTGAGAAATGTTGCAGTGGTGAGGTCTTTGTGAGTGGTGGTAATAGTTAAGTCGTCGGCGTATGATATTATGCGAGTGAAAGTTGTTTGGGGTTGAGGGAGGTCTGCTGTGTACAGGTTGAATAGAGTGGGGGAGAGTATGGCTCCTTGCGGAACTCCGTTTCTTAAGTTGATGGTACGTGATTTATGGCCGTTTTGTTGTATTTGGGCGGTTCTTCCTGATAGGAAGTTGGTTAGCCATTTCTTAGTGTTTGTTGGGATGTTGGATTGGAGGATTTTATGGATAAGATTATGTTTCGGGACAGTATCGAAGGCTTTGTTTATGTCAATTGCTATTAGTATAGTTTTGTGATAAGGTTTATGGTTTAGTCCGTTTATTATAGGTTGGATGATGTTGGTAAGTGCAGTGGTGGTGGAGTGGTTGGGTTTGAACCGTGTTGGAATTTTGTTGTGGGATGAATTGGAGGATAGAATTTAGGATTAGTTTTTCAAGAAGTTTTGAGATGGTGGATAAAAGGGAGATTGGGCGGTAGGAGGAGGGGTTTGAAGGGTCTTTACCAGGTTTTAGTTTAGGGATGATTAATGCTTTTTCCATTGGGGGGGATATAGTTGAGTTGGATGGATTTGTTGAAGATGGAGGTTATGTATGTGATTGTGTGGTAGGATAGGTGTTTTAGGTGAATATTTGATATGTTGTCTGGTCCTGTTGCTGGAGAGTTTTTGATAGTTTTAATGGTGTTTTGAGTGTTTGTGGGTGTGATGACGTTTAAGTTGTTTTGGTTGTTGCGTAGCTTTTTCAGTTTTCTTATTATTTTCCTGTTTTGTGGGTGGGTAGGTAAGCTACTTTGCTTAGCGAAGTGTGTGGCCAGTAGGTTGATGTGTTGTTGGGAGTTAATGGGGTTTGTGTAATGGGATTGGTTGGATTTCATGAGTGTGGAGTGGGTTGTTTTTTTGCGTTGTGGATTGTGTGGATTGTTTTCCAGACTCTTTTGCTGTTAGTGTTGTCTAAGTTTTTGATGAGGAAGTTTTGGTAGTTGTTGGTTGTGTGAGTTTTTATTAGGGTCGATATTTGATTGTTAAGGGTTTCTAATTGAGTTTTGGTGAGTTGAGTGGGGTTGTTTTGCCGTTTTAGTGCGTTCCTTTGTTTTATGAGAGAAGTGATTTCGGGGGAGAGGCTAGGTTCGTATTTTTAATGTGGCCTTTAGGGTATTGTTGGCTGCTTTCTGGATTGTGTGGGTGAGATGTTTGAAAGCTGATTTGAGGGAGGATATGTTTGTAATTTCGTTTGTTGTGAGGTTTTCGTCTATGTAGTTGGAGAAACCGGTCCAGTCTGCTTTTTTGTAGTTGGTAAATGTGGTTTTAGATTTGTGAGTGGGTTTGTTTTTGATGTGGTATTTTATAATTATTGGTATGTGGTCGGAGTTTAGATCGGTTTCGGTGGTCCAGTGTAGAAGAGGGTGAATGTTTGAGGAGCAAAAGGTGATGTCTGGTGATGTGGGGGATTGGTTGATTTGCGGGGGGATTCTGGTATGGAGGTTTTTGTTGTTAAGTATGTTGAGATGTTCCAAGTGTTCGATGATGTGTTCCTCTTTGGTCGGAGGCTTGGTTTTGTACCAGGTCGGGTGGTGATATTGAAGTCTCCGCATAATAGGAGATTAGGGAGGTTTGTTATTGTAGTAAGGTTGGGTAAGTAGTTTGATGGACAGTGTGTGGATGTATGGTGTGGTATGTACAGGTTTACTAAATTGTGCTAGTTTTATTAATTTCTATTGAGAAGGTTTGAATTTTAGATATGTTGTCAGATTGTGTGATTGCATGTTGAGAGGATGTGTTGGAGTAATTTAGAGTTGTGGATGAGAGTTAAGAAGTTTGTGATGGTTGGGTTTGTGTTGGGAGTAGATGGAGTCGTATTTGTAGAAAGTAGGGGGGAGTTGGTTTGTTGGATGGGCTTCTTGTAAGCGCAATGTGGATGTTGTGGATATATATATATATATATATATATATATATATATATATATATATATATATATATATATATATAAAAAAAAAAAAAAAAAAAATATATATAATAATATTATATATATATATATATATATAATATATATAATATATATAATAATATATATATATATATATAATATAAAAATAATAATTATAAAATAATAATAATAATAATAATAATAATAATAATAATAATAATAATAATAATAATAATAATAATGCCCTTCTATATTTTTTTAATATAAGTTATTTCCAGAACCTTAAAGTATCATACTTAATAAAGTATTTCATTAATATTTGATTTTACCAAAATTTTTATGTTTGATTTTTCCTTTCAATTAATGGGCAAAAAATATTTTAATTAAATTTTTGATACGTCATTTTAGCATTTTAATTGTTTACTTCCAATAATCAAGGTCACGTACTCATGTCTAAAAGAGCTAACTAATGTGCAGACAAACATTCATTTCTTTTAAGCTAAAACTTCAAATAATGATAAATGTTACTAGTATAAAATATTTTTTTAATCCATTAAAAACCTGTTATGCATCGAACCTGACTATTTAATATAAGGTTTAACTATCTTTTTCTCTTTCTTTAATTAGTTTTCACCTACTACTATGATTGTCTACTCTGTGTATTTTTAACCCATCAACTGTTTGAATAAGTTCTGGTGATAGAGTCAAATAAAACTTTCAAGAAGAAAAGGTAATTCAACTTCCCATGTTAATGTGGAATTAAATAATCATAATCTTTCATTATAATTTGAAGTATATTGTTGCAAGGCGTCGGGTGTTAGGAATCGACTTCAGATTATTGACTCGAGATGGGAATCGGGAATAGAATATTTTCCAAACTCCTCATCTCTAGTGTCGAAGGCGTTTACAAGGATGAAAAATCTTAGGAAACAATTCAAAATTGTCTATAGTTTTATCCTAAAATAACTGTTAAATTTCAAAATCATTTAAAGCTCATAATACAAAATGTAGTTCCCCAACACTTTTTTTTTTTTACACAATGACTAATAATAATTGTAAATATTAATTAACAATAAAAATGATAAACTTAGCAAATAATGAAAAAGTTTTTGCATCTAAAACTAAAACAAGAAACCATAAAATGCATTTTCTTTTGCAGAATATTACGCTATTTTTTATGTAAGAAAATTCAATTAATAAAAATTTTCTATGAATAAATAAGCAAACCATATTAAGAGGTTAATTAATGCTTTACAAACCTCAAACGTTACCTTTAAGTGAGAAGCTATTGGAACTTTATTTGTAGAAAGGCAAATGACCCGCAGGGAATTGGGAATACTTATCGTGGCCGCAACATCAGCCGAAGAAGGGCATAGGGCAATTTTTGATACACATTCTCCTCCCCCAACTTTTAATAAAGAACGTACTGGCCTAGAAATTAAATGTTACAATTATTTTTAAGCAAAATAAATTTTTACTTGCAATATATATATATATATATATATATATATATATATATATATATATATATATATATATATATATATATATATATATATATATATATATATATATATATATATATATATTACTTACTGCTGTTCTGAAACATCCCACATGAAGACACCCTGTGGACCTGCAGAAGCGATTAAATAAGGATCTGCTATGGACCAATCAGAGGAAAGAATTGTAGGATTCCTTAAGGCAAATCGTGCATAATTTTGGCTTAAGCAATAAACTCTAATAACTCCATTCTTTTCCCCTACCAACAGGAAATCTGCATCCTCAGGATGAAATTTTACTGTCATTCCTGTAAATTAAAAAATTAAAAGTTATATATATAATATATATATATATATATATATATATATATATATATATATATATATATATATATATATAATATATATATATATATATATATATATATATATATATATATATATATATATATATATATATATATATATATATATTATATATATATATATATATATATATATATATATATATATATATATTATATATATATATATATATATATATATATATATTACCTGGTGATGTTAAGAGGAATTTTGAAACTATGTCATTTGATTTACAATTCCAAACTTTTAATTGAAGGTCATCTGATGTTGATGCAGCAAAAAGAACATCACCTTCTCCACTATATGCAACACTATTTACATTATCTTTGTGACTGTTCACTTCCTGAGAATGAATATGAATGTTTGGTATTATAACTATTACGAAATGGAAGTAAAATTTCTCATCACTAAAAACATGTTCACAAGTTAGTTTACTTTCCAAAACAAAAATTTTTAAAAACAATTTAAATTTTAAATTTCAGATTTTCTATGAATATTAAATCGAATGAGGATACCTCTTGAGTAATTCAGCAAGAACAACAACAAAACAACTACTACTACTAATAATAATAAATCACAATATTGTAGAAGTAATAATTATTTAACATTTAAATAAATTTTAAGAAAATAAAGAAAAGAAAAGGAAGTAAAATTTTCATGTTATTAAATAAACAATAGTTTTGGCAATACCTTAAGAATATTTTCTTCTTTCAAATCGGTTGTAATTTCAGTAACGTTAAATGCTGTAGTTCCAATTAAAACTTGCAGACATTTGTCTATTGATCTGAGAGTTGATAATGGGCTCCAGGAGAGACACACAGGTTCATCAATGACATGGCATTCCCATAACAAATTAAATTCAATTTTATTTCCACTCTCATTTTCATTTTCTTCCTGAAAAATTATACATATATAAGAATGTAAATTTATTATATTCAGTCTAGAAATAAGAGAAACAATTCAAAGATAACTGAAAGATAGCAAAAATATTTTTATTAGGTTTTAGAAATCAAATTTACCATTACATTTTTCTCAAGTTATATTTCCAAATTTCTTAAGCAATAATATGTTTTCTATCTATAGAAATTATAAATCCATTTTATATATATATATATATATATATATATATATATATATATATATATATATATATATATATATATATATATATATATATATATATATATATATATATATATATATATATATATATATATATATATATATATATATATATATATATATATATATATATATATATATATATATATATATATATATATTTGCCTTAAAATTGAATTCATATACTGCAACTGATGCCGAATGTCCAACAGCTAGAAGGTTCTGAGACCATTCAAAAGGAGAAAATTCCAAAGCTAATGCCACAGACTTTAATGGAATAGAAAGACATGGGTCTATAGATAATTCCATTATTTTCTTCCGTATGTGCCTTTCAAATGACTAAACAAAAATTTTCAGAGTAATTTGTTAAAAAAATTAACAAATGGAAAATGGACAAGTCATTCACAATTTACATCCATTTATTAGCCAATGTAACTGAACAGTTGCAACTCTTTTTAACTTATCTTTAAAAAATTTATAATATTTTCTTTTTATCTGAAAGAAATTATTAAAAGGTATTGAAGACATTATGAAAATTTAGCCACAACAGTACAAAATTAAAATATTTAATAAAATTTACATAAAACTAATTTATCATCAATGTGGGAAAATTTAAGTCAATTTTAGAAAGTATTATCACAAGTGTGTTAAGCTGTGGGCCATAAAGGCTAAAAGTAGATAATCTGGTTTGTAGAACAGAATGGTTAATTTTTATGAATGCTTTACCTTATATATGATATTAATTTATAGTAACTTTCTTTCAACCTTTTAGGAAGAGTTAAATCAATATATGGATAAGATAAAGGTATATAGCATGATTATTTTTTAAAAGACCATGTAGTTTTGATATGTTTGAGAATTCTTTGGGAAATTGGTGACTTGGTTTTTCTATATTAGCTTAGTTGATATATGTTTATAACTGAGCTTAATAATTGCAAGTTGCACATGCAATTATGGAGCTTGGTTAATTATTTGCAAGATGAAAATTTAAGTCCAAGATGTGTCATTCAAAGCCAATAGGCCCTTGTAACTAGTTACTGTCCATATTTTCTTATGCTCATTTAAAAGATATTCAGATTAAAAGAGAAATAAACTTAGAAACCAATAAGGAAAGTAGAGATTATACCCAAGCAGATAAGAAGTTTAAAGATATAAGTTGAAGAACTAATAAGAACCATGTGATAAGGAAATGAAGAAATATTTCAGCTTTTACAAATTTAATAATTTAAAAACTAGTTTAATTATGATTAAAGAAGTTAACCCATTAAAGATTTTCTTCAATACTCACAGATGAGGCTCAAGAGATAAATCATAGTTAGGAATTTTACAGTTCAAACATGTTTTAGATAGCTTTGTATCCTTTGAAATTAAAATTAAGGTTGAAGAATTACTGAGTAGGCCTATAAATGATCATTTTGACTGGAATAATCTATAGGTATCAGTGTCATAAACCATATATAGAGCTGTAAGTGAAAGTATTGAATAAGCTTTATAATAAATATTTTCAGATCTCTTACAATATACTCATGGATATATAAAAAATATATAACTGAAATAGTATCAAAATTTCACCAGCATATCAGAAAAATTCTGAAGGAAGGCTTATGCAATCTCTATAACTATTATATATGCTATATAGTGTTGAAGTGTTATTTTTTATATAAATATGAAAATAAAAACTTAAGACTCCAAAATTATTTTAATTTTTTTTTGGTAGTTTTATAATTTATAATGAGTTATTTTACATCTACTATAAAATATAAAAATATATATATATATATATATATATATATATATATATATATATATATATATATATATATATATATATATATATATATATATATATATAGTGGAACTCCAATATTCGTCATTAATCCGTTCCCGAGGGGATGACGAATATCGAAAAAGACGAATATCGAATAATTTTTTCCCATAGGAATTAACTAAAAATGGATTAATTCGTTCCCAGCCTCGAATTTTGCCTATCTATTCTTTAACAATAAAAATTTTCACTCTAGAATCGATCTCTGAAATCATTTCAAACACTGTACAATTTAACTACAGTACATATTAAACAGCGTACTGCCATAAATAATACGTAATACGCACTGTGTAGGCCTACATAAATGCTAAACAAATAAAATTTTAAAAAGAAATTTACCTTTTGGATGAGAAAAACAATGATTGTTATTAAGAGTTTTTATTTTTAAGGTTATAGGCTTTCGTAGGTAGGACGAATATTGAATTTTTCGAAAAATTTGACAAAAAAACAGGGCGAATATCGAAAAAGACGAATACTGGAGGGGACGAATATTGGAGTTCCACTGTATATTGAACTGCAGAAAAACACTTTTGTATAATAAAAATATCAAAAACCTGAAAATTTTATACAGAGACATACAGTAAATATTATATAAGGAGGATACTACTTTGAATAATGGTTGAGAAATATATTGATGTATCAATATAAAAATAGATATTCAATAAATATCAATATATAATGAAAGAATAAACTCACCACCACTAACAGATATATGTTTAATGTATTTATATACATTTATCGAACATCTCTATTGTATATAAAAATATATTGGTACATCCATAATAAAAATGACAGCCTCTCTACACAATAATAGGTAAATATCTCTTGTAAATTTATTTATTTAATTATTTATTTATTTATTTTTTTTATATTTTTTAAATTTTTTTTGGCATTCCTATTGTACAAAAGTGGTTTTTGTAGTTCATTAAGATTTATTTAAAGCATTTAAATATAGTCTTTATAGTTTTAAGAGTTCGAAAAGCAAATTACAGTAACGATAAAATTAAACATTTTAGGTTGACATCCTACCAAAACAAATACATAACATTATTTATTTATTTTCTTTTGTACACATGTTGAGCACTGCTTCTACGAAAACATAAATTCATTATGGAAAATGTAATGTAGCGGGGATGAGCGCTGTTATACCAAATATAAATAGCAAAAATTTTACCAGAACTTGACCAAAAGTAATATCTGTACTCCAAAATCAATTTTACATCAAATTCAAAAGCGAAAGACCAAAATCACAATTTATTTTCCTTTGTATTTTTAAATAAGCCACCACGGTAGAGACAAAAGTAAACATATATCACAGTCTAATGTGTTTGTACCAAAGTAATGAATTATTAAAAGTCTTGATAAGTTGATAACGGTACTTTGAGAGTTGTCGATCAAGATTTCAAGTCGATTAATTTTCTGTCTTCTTTCAGAAAATATTTTTTTTTTATAGCTTAAATTTAAAATTTTTATTTGGAATTTTTATGGTATAATTAATAAGAGAAGTAAAATATATTAATTGCAGAAAAAATTTAGGAAATTACGTTTTACTTCTACTAAACTTTGCAATATATTTTCGAGGTACCATTTTTTAAAACCGTGTTCTAATAAATATTTAAAGACATCACTATCAGCAACATAATACGTTATCTGTATCGTTTTAATCATTATAGATATTATAAAAGTTCACAAGAACACAAAAATGCGGAAAATATTCAGTTATACTTAGAAATTCTTTCAGGAAACTAAAATACCAAAAGCAAGAACTAAAGATCTTATCGTGAAAAGAACAAATTATCCAATTTTAATGCAATTAAAGTATCGAAGAAATTCATGGTTCAATGGCTCCAGCTCTCATACTATTCAGAAGAAAAACTGCGTATCGGGGTAGAAAAAAACCCATTATCCTACCAACCTCACTCGGAATCTTTGACTGGATAAAATTCGACAGGTTAAGCCGACTTTCATTAACGATACTCGAATTGCTAAAAATTTCTGGTCTCTTGCCAAAAATGCATCCAACAACTTCTGCAAATCCTCTTATTCGCTGTGAGGGATCTGTTGCTAACGCCCCTTCTGAATATGTTAATCTCTTCGGCCTCCTTTTTATCTAAATCCACTCGAATGATTCTAGCATCCCTCCTCCATCTTCTCTCACGTGTATGTCCCATATATTTATCTATTATATCAAACAGTCAACTGAATGTGATCATAAATCTTTGAACATTAGAATGACTAGTGTCCCAGATGACATTCCTTCATGTGTTTTCGGGGGCTGTGTTTCCGATCTTGAACCCGTTTTCGTTCAACTTTACTCTGTATGCTTTATTACTAATAATTTTTCTCAATGCTGAAAACACACGATGTTCAGCAATCCCGAAAGGTGGCTGCTCTGAACCTTGCAACTATCGTCCTATAATGGGTCTAACTTGTATTCTATCTAAAATTTTTGAACTATTCTCAACTTTCATTTGATGGGTCCCATTCACTTTCAGGGCGCTCGAGGCTTACATGTGAAATACTTTCCTATCTTACTTATCTATGAAATTCTACTTTTAAAAACTACAGGAAGCCATGTGTGGATACGCTTTACGTATCTAAGGCTTTTTAACTGGTATGGCACGAGTCCCTACTCTTTAAGCTTCCTTTCTTTGCATGGGTTTCCTCCCCTTAACTCACTCGTGTCTCAAATCCTCCCAAACCGCTCATAATTGTGGTGTTCCTAAGGGTTGTTCTTTTTCCTATTCCATTCTTAATTATCGTCAACGATCTCG
The DNA here is from genome assembly GCA_009176605.1 of Armadillidium nasatum. NCBI lineage: Eukaryota > Metazoa > Arthropoda > Malacostraca > Isopoda > Armadillidiidae > Armadillidium > Armadillidium nasatum. The sequence continues at coordinate 176,916 of SEYY01021793.1, forward strand.
TTGCACTTCTACATTCAGTTCTTCTTATGATGAAGACTCAGATCTCCACTTATTTCAGGAAAAGGAGGAGGAGGAGAAAAAAAAAAAAAGTGGGGAGGAATGAAATTTAGATAAGAAAATATATTTAATATCTTTCCTTGACTAAATGTAAGTTAATTATTAAATTGAAGTTACAACTAAATCTTTACTAAACATTACTTTTAATATAATTTATTTAATAAAGTATCTCAGAAAATAATACAATTATCCTACAGAAATATCAAAATAAAAATGTTCGCTTTCTTCATCTAATTTTAGACACATCATCTTGGTCCTGCTCATTTTTGTCATCATTTTTATTTTCATTTTCGCTTTCTGATTGGTTACTTTCAGACTCTGATTCACTATTCTCGTCCTTTTTATCATCTTTGTTTTTATTTAGTCTTTTTAATCTTTTCTTCATTTTCAATTTCTGTCTTTTGGCTCTTTTTTTGGCAGTTTTTGCTTCAGCTTCTTTTTTGTACTCCTCCAATTTTTTGTGATGTTCTTCATTCAATTCTTGCTGTAATTAAATGAAAAATAAATTAATATTCTTCACTTAATACTAAACTATTTTAAAAAACTTTATAACTGAAAAATATCTAAGCATAATTTCAATACTTAAACTTCTAACAATGGAAGTTTTGATGCTCTTATTCAAAACTGTATGAAAATATTCTCTGTCAAAATATTTTAATTGTAATGATAATAATATTTTAATTATATAATAATTATAAATAATAAAAAAAAAAAAAAAAAAAAAAAAAAAAAAAAAAAAAAATATATATAATATATATATATATATATATATATATATATATATATATATATATATATATATATATATATATATATATATATATATATATATATATATATATATATATATATATATATATATATATATATATATATATATATATATATATATATATATATATATATATCCGGTTAGCTCAGTGGATAAAGCGGAGGATTTTCCACGCTTTAGGACGGGAGTTCGAGTCCTCGGTAAAACGAAAACTCTGTTCGCCCCGCCCACTAACCAGATTGGACACGAAAAATTGCCGCATGTAGGAGATTTTCTGTAATTAATTACAGTTTACGGCTAAGTGTATTAATACACTAATCTCAATACCCACACCTCACAAACACAGCCAACACATACAATAACAGCCTAAAATGACAAAACAAACACTCACTCCTATCTGCCACATGTGCAGTAGGTCTTCCAAGTATATATAGAAAACTAACTACGTCCACGGATAGTTGGGAAAAAAGCTGGACTTGAAAGACTGTGGCAGGGGTTGCTATCAACCCCAGAATACTGTACACCAAAATCACCAAAACTGGGTGGTCCCACTGGTCGGGAAAACATTACTCACTCTCCTTCTCCCGATTTGTCCTCACTCCGGTGAGAGTTTAAAAAGTGGCAAACTAACTAACTAAGTAACTAACTAACTAACTAACTAACTAACTAACTAACTAACTAACTAACTAACTAACTAACTAACTAACTAACTAACTAACTAACTAACTAACTAACTAACTAACTAACTAACTAACTAACTAACTAACTAACTAACTAACTAACTAACTAACTAACTAACTAACTAACTAACTAACTAACTAACTAACTAACTAACTAACTAACTAACTAACTAACTAACTAACTAACTAACTAACTAACTAACTAACTAACTAACTAACTAACTAACTAACTAACTAACTAACTAACTAACTAACTAACTAACTAACTAACTAACTAACTAACTAACTAACTAACTAACTAACTAACTAACTAACTAACTAACTAACTAACTAACTAACTAACTAACTAACTAACTAACTAACTAACTAACTAACTAACTAACTAACTAACTAACTAACTAACTAACTAACTAACTAACTAACTAACTAACTAACTAACTAACTAACTAACTAACTAACTAACTAACTAACTAACTAACTAACTAACTAACTAACTAACTAACTAACTAACTAACTAACTAACTAACTAACTAACTAACTAACTAACTAACTAACTAACTAACTATATACTATATATATATATATATATATATATATATATATATATATATATATATATATATAGGATGCACCGAAGCTGCATCGATAAATCAGGCAAATTGCCGAAGCCGAATCTCTTCAAATAATCGGTCGAGGCCGATTAATTAACAGGCATATAGAATGTCCTAATTGCTGCTGCTTGTTCTTAAAATAGATACTTTGAAATTATGACAAATCTGAGAACTTAGGATGAAAATGAAATAAATTTTTCAATAAATTAAAGAAAAAAAAGGTTCAAGTAATAAGTAATAACTAATAAGTATATAAAAGTTGATAAACTACTAATTAACTATCATTGCAACTATTACATTACTTTACATGTTAAAAATACTTTCCATAGTTGCAGTGAAGAAATTCTAATTCATTATGGAAGCTTCTGGTAGATTTAAATATGAAGTATGAGGTGAATCACTTCACATTTAGTCATTTAACTTTATAATGAGGATGACTGCTTATTTCGCGCTATTATACGAAAGAATCAGAATCACTAAATAAATATGCCAGAATATTCTGGATTTGGGTAAGTCTTAGTCATCTGATGTCAAAACTTTTTTGAAATAAAAATCAAAAACTCATAAAGCAGAGATTCTTTTAGAATATTTATTTGAGATTTCGTTTTCGTAAACTACTATATTTCAATTACTTCTGATTATTGCATCTAAAATTTTCTCAACCTCTAGCTGTGTCTTATTTCAAAGTTATCTTACTGACTTAGAAGTACAGTGATATACAGGGTAAGTCGGGAGGAACGCACAAAACTCTGGGAGTGTATTCTATACATAAATGTATGACCTAAAAACCCAAAAAATGTAATCTGATTCTAGGTAGTATATACATAGGATCCCCAAGTGGGATCGAACCGGCACCCTCAAGCATGTGAGTTTATCACTCTACCGTTTGAGCCACGGTAGACGGCATATATATATATATATATATATATATATATATATATATATATATATATATATATATATATATATATATATATATATATATATATATATATATATATATATATATATATATATATATATATATATATATATATATATATATATATATTATAAGAATTTAAAAAATGTAGATGTTATAAGCATGACAAATATAAAAAACATCATAAATGTGGAAAAAGTAGTAAAAATGTTAAAAAAGAACAAACCTTTTCTTTTATACTATGAAGATATAGATTCCGGGAATATTCTCTTCTCCTTATATGTCGGTAAACATGAAATTCACCACTTCCAGCACCAGCACTTGAGCCCATAACATTTCGGACAAACTCTGGAGCATCAGGAAATTTTTTCTCTTTTATAACATTTGGAATAAAGGCTGGCTTCTCCTGCAAAAATTTTAATATATATATATATATATATATATATATATATATATATATATATATATATATATATATATATATATATATATATATATATATATATATATATATATATATATATATATATATATATATATATATATATATATATATATATATATATATATATATATACTTCCACTGGAAACATACTACAATGAAGTATAGCCCACCTAAAAAAAATGTGTTCAATGGTTTTAGGAGAGAAGCAAATGATACACAGTGGAAAATATCTGAAGAGGCCAGTAAATAAAGTCTGGTGGAAGCAAATCTCGGTTTGGGATATAAAACAAAGATAAAAGGACTCAATGGAAGGTTCCTTAAAAAGACATGGACCACCACTTACTCAAACCTTAATTGAAAAGCAGGTGCCAAAATATAGAGGACAATGGAAAAGAATGTTGGCCAAGGTAATAGGTTGAATATCCTTTTTGGGAAAGGATAAAAAACGAAGGAAATATGTTGCAAAATTTAATTTTAGCACAAATGGGAGTCATGGCAGCTTCCTATTGTTCAAAGAAAAAAATACAATTTAAGCATTTGTGTTTTAGTTTGTTTGTAACCTTTTCTTATTAAATTTAGAACACATTTTACTTTTTTTTTTTCATTATTAAAAAAAAAAAAAAAAAAAAAAAAAAATCCTCAACCATGGTCTTGATATTAGGTTAAGTTATTATATGAAAATATAAATTGTGAGAGTTGAAATCTTAATCAAAATCTATTAATTAAAATAACTTTTAAATTTATATATTATAAATACAACTTTAAAAATCAGTTACTATTTCAGTAATATAACTGCTACTTTAGGAATCAGCATTGGATTTTAATGCTTATTTTATCTTTCTTTATAACTTTATGTGGATAATTATTAAAAGTATTCCAAATAATATAGATGCTATTCTTACAATAATTAAACATTACTAAAAAAAAACTAAACAGTACTTACTGGATTCTTCATTAATTTCTCTAATTTTATTCTCTGTAAGTCGACTGCATTCCTTATCACTTTTTTTGATTTGGATTCTTCTTCATCTGAACAATCATCTGACATATTAAAATTTTGTTCTGTAACTGAAATTATTTACTGGCACTTTTTTTTTAAGGGATCTGCTCAAGAAATGTTAATAAAATTTAAAAAATAATGCAGTACACATAGTGAAAATAAAACTTGGCAAAATCACAACATAAAAATAGCTAACTATATAATAAATATGCAATTAATATTGATTAATTGCCCTGCTATAAAGAGCTACAAAGAAGTGATTTTGAGTAGTAAGGATCTGCTGAAAATGAAAATGACTTTATCTATTCATTTTACTAGTAAAGACAACATATTAAAAGGAAGGATAGTGAATGTCCTTAAAATTAAACGCCTCAAATATTTTTACTCATATATTTAGATACTTTATTTTTTTACTTAATGATTTCATATTCATTTCTTATCTATTTAAGTTCATTTTACACTTACTTTTAATATTCTATATGAGGAAAGTTACATTAGGTTAGATTATCTTATGCTTGGTTATATTAGGTTTTCACATATTACACTGTGACATTAGGATCAAATTTTCATTATATTAGATATAGTAAGGTTAGGTTTCTTGAATTTAGTGGTTTAAATTGTAGTTAAATTGGAGAAAGAGAGAGAGAGAGACAAAAGGTTATATTTTCTTTGCTCTTTTATCTGTTTAAATAATTGTGTATTTATAACATATTTGGTTCACTACAATAATCAATTTTAAATATTTCAAAGTTACCATGAGATACCAGAAGAATGGAAAATTGTTTTCTTTGTTCAAAATATGGGAAAAGTAGCAAGGGTGGTATTTGAAATTTCAGGTTAGGTCAGTTTGCTATAAATAGTAAAAGTTCTAGAAAAAAAAATAAAAATTTAACTAAAAAGACTTTGTCTGATTCTAAAATGTTTAAAGAAAAGTAAGTCATGTCAGATGAATCTTTTGGAATTTACTTGTTGCATGGACAAAGGAGAGTCGGTTGATACTGTACATCTTGATTTTAGTAAGGCTTTTGAAAAAGTAGATGCACAAGTTATCTCAGTAAGCTTCTGGAGATTATTATTATATAATGGGATACAGGAGTGGTTGAAAGACATGTTAAAAGATAATTAAAAAAAAAAATGTAAAAAAAAAAATAGTTATAGCTTTAAAAAATATTGGATCAAAATATACCAGTTTTAATAAAAGTATGAACTAATTATTTTGTGTGAGATTTTAGTTGTTTCAATGCAGTTAATTTTTTTCTAAAATATTTTTTATATATAAAATTTTTTTTTAAAGATATATTAGTATTTCAGATTTTTTACAGCTAAGGTTTATAACTGAAATTATTAAAACAACTTTAACACAGAATAGTTGGCAAGTAGTCTCTCAATAGCTTCCAAAACAATTTCATCTTAGAATTCAGCATACTAATATTACTTTTAAATTTTTACAGTAAATTTTAATAATTTTTCTATTCTATAAAAGTACTTTAAGTAAATGTGTCATTGACAGTAGTGGATTTTTTAGTACAAGTTTCTCGCTCTACAAGGTTGCTGAAACTAACAACACATTGTATGTATAACAAGGTTGCTGGATCAGAGTTATTATGAAAATTTAACATTTTTGTATAACTATTTTGGAGCTAAAAATATAAAGTTCAAAATTATGTGAAAGCCACATTGTCAAATACAGTCCCCCCCAAAAAAAAAATAAATAAATAAATACATATGTAAAATATTAAAATATTATGTCTAATTTAGCGAAGTGATTTTTTGCTAGTTTAGGTCAATTTTCTGGCCTAGGTATAGTTAACGAAGTGGATTTTGGGTAGATTAGGTCTATTTTCTGGCTGTTAGGCATAGTTTTACCCTTTAAGTTCAGGTTAGGTTAAGTCAAACTAGTTTGTTAGATCTAACAAACTTGTTTGACTTAACCTAACCTGGACTTCAAACGGGTAAAACTACTCCTAACGGTATATTGTTATTTTCAGCAATCTGGTCTCGTACGAAAAAATCCATTACTGTGAATGCTACAATTACCAAGAAGAGCATAAGCCGTCCCTCCAGGTAGACAAAATACTGACCCTTCAGCCCATCACAAGTTCAAGACTTATGAAGCTCTCCCAAATATGACTGACTCAACTGACTTGGGTCATTGTCTAATTTTTTTGTTTTGTTTTTGAGAGAGGTCCTCACCTACGAGGGCATATGCCGTCCTTCCAGGCAGACAAAATACTGCCCTTCAGGCCATCACAAGTTCTTCACCTTTGTGCTCTCCCAAAGACCTCCACTTCTTTTCTTGGTCATTGTCTAGATACATGCAAAGTTTACCACAAGGTCGAAATGTACCATAATAAAAGTATCTTAGTAATTTTTTTTTTTCTTCCAGCAATGCAATTACTAAGATCATATGCTGGTGCTTCATTCAAATATGAAATTATCATCACTATTTCCCTCATTACGGTTTCCAAACATTATTAGTTTTACCATCACCAACAGTATCTTGGTTTCTTCATTTTATTTATTTATTACTTCGTTATTATTTTCCTTTTTCAATAATTCTAAGTTCTGTCCAAAGACTCAAAGAGAACTCGAAATTCTGTCAAAAGACAACTTCAAAAATCTGTAAAAAGACAACTTCAAAATTCCGTCAAAAGACAACTTAGTAACATAGTATAGAGTACCGTGTTAGTAATTTACTTTCTAAGAGAGATTTAATTTACCTTGTTGATAAAGGTCTCTTACTCTCAATAAAGAGAGTCTTGACCAGATTTTATTTATTTATTTTATTTTTTGGTGAAGTTTCAAAAAATTAGGGGTAAGGGCAATCTTCCGAAAGAAAAATCCCACTCAGCCATGAAGCTTTTAAAAATATTCCTTTAATCATTTTTTTTCCAGCAATGCAATTACTAAGATCATATGCTGATTCCTTTAATCATAGAAGTTTGTACCACAGTATAAATATATTCCAACTCCTCTCTTCTTCTAGACTTCACCTCTTGTTCATAACCGAAATTCAGGAGCTTGTGCTTTATGAGAGAAATCCCTTCTCTTTCTTGCCAGTCTACGACTAAATTCATTTGTTTTGTTAATTTACTTCCTAATTCTACTGACTTTTCTAAATTTTTCGACAATCTAGACTCAAAAGAGAACACAATCCCACTTCTTTATAACTGGTGAACTAGCTTTCTATTTCATAATCTAAAATAACCCTGAGAAAGATAGCGAAGCTCCGCACTCGTATCTTTTATAGCCTTGAAGATAAACCCATTCTAATTCTTCTCTTTATACTGTTAAATTCTTTCCACTTCTTGATTCCTCCGATCACTTTCTAATCTCTGTATCCTCTTCTTTTCTCTTCAAGGTTTCAACAAGAAGACTCCCTCTTACTGAAACGAAACGTTTTTGTCATTTCGATGCCGCAAACTGGTCAGACTTACAGTCGAACTTTTTTGACATCCTTGGAATGGTTACTGCTTTGGTGGGAGAGTTCTCGCCGTGCACTGAACGCATAACCAATCGATTCTCTTTGGCGAAATGTATACACTCCATATTCTTTCCCTTCAACTAAACCTAGAAACACTTGGTTTATCTCTTCTAGTTCTAGTGTTATAAACGGCAGGGATGCTTGCCTTCAGGAATTTCCAACATATTCAAACTCATGAAACTCACATAACTTATATTTATTCCCGGAATGTGCAAAACCTTTTCTCCGTATCACTGAAAACTCTTTTCTTCGTAGAAAATGAAATAATCTTTCTGGTTTCACTTTCTCACGCCCTTTCTAGCGTTTTGTAAAAGGTATTTTGTATTTTCTGACTGTATAATTGCCATTTTGCCTTCTGCCAAAGCTCAACTCTTCCTTCAAACTTTGTCTCTAATTCCTTTGCAGACGATATCGGAGCTATTCCTGCTCCTTTAATTAACCACCTTCAATTAATTTATGCCTGAAATTGTAATTTCATCTAAAGACGTCATTTCTGTCCTCTCTGAGCTTAACACTAAGAAAGCTTATAGTCACTAACTCTTTCCAGTCTCTTTCTTTCCTTCGAGTTGATGTCTCGTTCTGTCTTACTATCGGTATTACTACGAACATTCCCCTTCTGAAATTTCTAGTCACATACCTCTCCCACTGAGAAATGCTTGTACAACACGCTATTCTAAGCATCCAAATCCTATCTATATCTAATTCTCTGATCCCAGAATTAACCGCTATACTCAATCTTATATGAACTCTACTGGTAAAATTTTAAACATAGTCCCTTATCTGTTTTTTCAAATTCCTTTTATCTGCAAACCCTTAAAAACCGTCTGCAGAAAATTAAATTTAAATTTAGTCTTGATTACGATGATTTCCAGAGTCTTGTGGAATTGTTAAGCCTCTGGCATTTGCCAATCATTTTATATATATATATATATATATATATATATATATATATATATATATATATATATATATATATATATATATATATATATATATATATATATATATATATATATATGTGTGTGTGTGTGTGTGTGTGTGTGTGTGTGTGTGTGTGTGTGTGTGTATACGTATGTGCGTGTGTCGGTACAGTGCAGTGCAGTACTATGCGATGTGATGCGAAATGATGATTAGTAGTGCTGTGAAATTCCGGTGTTCTGCCAACCCTACTTTAATCATTCCAAAGTTTCAAAACTTATCCTGATCAGAAATATTTGGAATCCTTTTAATTACTCTAACTATTTCTCTGATCGCAAGTATAGCTTCTAATGTGATCTTTTTCTTTTCTCTCACACTCTTGGTTTTTTGTTCTTTTAAATTTCTGGTGAATCTTTCTTTGGTGCCAGGCATGTAGAAAACTTTCGAAAGAGTTTGCACAAAGTCTTGATTTCTAAATTTTCCCCTTTCGATATCTTCTTTCCTTTCTGTAACCTTCTTTCTGGTTTAATTTTAGGTCATTTTACATAGTATAAGTTTTAGACTGCTGCCATAAATCCATACAATAGTAATGTTTCTCGGGGTTCTACCTTGTCCCCATCGTTTTACTACTTTTCATTTATGGTTTTCATCACTTGCTTACTTTTGTACTGGTATTCTTCCTTTCATAATTCAATATTTAATCATTCCAAAAGATATCTAATTCAACTAATATAAGAAGGATGACTATTTTCATTTAATAATTAATCTTTTTCTTATTTTTAATTAAGAAAAAGAAATATGGTTATTTTTAATGTCTCAAATATTCATTTAAAATCAAATAAATAAAACATAAATGAAATCAAAATATAAAATAAATTGCAGTAAAAAATAAAAAATAAATAAATAAATAAATAAATAGAAGCACAAGTAGATATTTTTTTTGGTTGGAAATATATTTCTAAACATTTTTCCTTGTCGAAATAAAAAATTACACAACAATTGAGGTTAATGAAACTCAACCAATACTTAATTAAATTAGAGTGTAATTGTTTGATCCCTAGCGAACGATTTATTAATTTGAAGAGTTTTTTTTCTTGTTAAATTAGAATAATTCAAGTTAATTAATTTAAGTTAATTTATAAATTCAGGATTCTACCAAGGTAAAAAAAAATTGTGAACTTAATTTACTTGTGCATATCGCATACTACCTGAGATCAAAGTACATATATATATATATATATATATATATATATATATATATATATATATATATATATATATATATATATATATATATATATATATATATATATATATATATATATATATATATATATATATATATATATATATATATATATATATATATATAATATATATATATAATATATATATATATATACTACTACTACTACTACTACTACTACTACTAATAATAATAATAATAATAATAATAATAATAATAATAATAATAATAATGAAATTTGATGTTATAAATGTTTGGCGAACAATATTTTATGAGTTCGATAACGTAGAACTTCAGTTTGTGATTGGTCAATTGATTTAAATCTAGCAACCTTTTCCGGTTGAGGTCGAAATGGGTGACTTCACAACCATCCTGTAATAGTTAAGTTTCTTCGTTTATTTGAAATTTGAAAAGTAGCAACTACATCATAATTTGTTGCAGGCAAAAATGCTATTCAATTTCATTCTTTATGCATTTATATTTTGCTGAGATTCAGTCTGGTACAAGTTCCTTAAGAACCATTGGGCAAAAACTTGGAAATTTTTAGTGAAATATTTTTAACTGTGATAGAAATGGAAAGCAAAAAACGTTCCAAACAACGTTGCCCAACAACATAATGGATAAATTAATAAATAAGCTTATAAATAGTAAGATTAATTAAAATAATACAATTAAGACAAATAAAATTATATATAGTTATTTTGGTAGCTTTTAACGTTTAGGTACAAACGTAGTACAAACAGAGGCGGCGTTCAAAATAGTGGAAATTAGAATAAAGACTGCGAAATTTGCAGAAATTATTTACACAAAGAAAACCGTTCATTTGTGTAAGCACCAATCCAATCACGGGAGTCTGCGAACTTTCAAGAGATGATGAGATGAAGAGTCGATGAGGGGTAATGTTTGAATGCCGCCTCTCAAAGAATCGCCGAGGCAGATTCTATTAGCATTTTCTACTGAATTTTGCATTTTTTAAAAATTTTTCTTGGTAGATTACATTTGGTAAGCAAGAAAATGCTTTGAAAATGTTAACCTACAATTTCATTTTCTTTTAATAAAAATAATTCAAATACAAATGAAACATATAGAAACTGCAAGAAGATATATATATATATATATATATATATATATATATATATATATATATATATATATATATATATATATATATATATATATATATATATATATATATATATAGTTGAGAGAAAGATTCTTTCCTAGTGAACCTTAATCTGATTAAAAAGGTTAAAAAGTTTCAACATTTTCGTTTAATAAACTGTGAACGTTTCACACCGTATCTCGGTCCGTCTTCAGCACAAACTAAATTTTACAAATTTCTATTTTAATATATAAATCGAAATATAAATTCATTAACTATATATAAGATATTTAAAAATAATAGTAATTATAATAAAATAATAAAAATAAAATAATAATATGGATATTGAAATAACATAAAAAAAATAAAAAGGGATGGACCATTTTGGGAAAAAGGACTTCAGTATTGAATATAAAAGACAGTAGAAGAATCTTGATAATTTAAGGATGGGCAATGAGTTTTTATATATAAAACTTCAATATCCTACGATCAAGAAGGGAAGGCGAATGTTGAAGAATAGAGATTTTAGAAGAAGAAAAAGGGTGGATTTCTCCATGGTCTTTTATGGCAGAGTGTTCAGGAGAGCAAAGAGGAAGGTCCGTACTAAAAGAAACTCCTCTATGCTTATCAATCCTTACTTTTAATTAAAGACCAGTTTGTCCTACATACGCCGCATTACAGCTGGCACAGTTAAATAAATAAATTAATGAGGATCTGAGAAGCATTGGGTGAGATTCCTTGTGTCTGAAGAAAGTATGAATTGAGAAGGAGTTTTATTTTATAAGAATGAACTAGCATTGTTGGAATGTAGTTTCAAGTATAGTAGAACATTTATATTAAGCTGAGATGTAAGTGATCCTATATATTGAAGTTTTAATTATATTTTTGTTTAGGCACAGTTGGAAAATGAAGCGTGGGTCTGAAGATATTAGTGAGAAACTCGTTAAAACAATTCTCCACTTGGAACTTCGGGAATAAATTAAAATGGAAAAGTATTTTAATAAGTTCCATCTCTGTTTTATATATATATATATATATATATATATATATATATATATATATATATATATATATATATATATATATATTATATATATATATATATATATATATATATATATATATATATATATATATATATATATAGATCGAGTTTGCAAGTGAAATAATGGGAAAAAAGAAAACGGAGGAGGAAGAAAGAAGAGGACGGTATGGTGGAATGAGGAGGTTAGGAATGCCGTGAAACTCAAGAACAAGGAATATAGGAAATGGATGAAAACAAGAACAGAGGAAAATAGAAGAGAATATGTGAGAGCGAGAAATCATGCAGAAGATGTGAAAAGAAGAAATAAAGATTCCACATGGATCAGAATAGGAAGAGAATTGAAGGAAGATATGCAAGGGGACAAGAAAACTTGTATATGGAATGGCCAAGAACATGAAAGCAATTAAAGAACCAGAAACACATGTGGTTTTGAATAAAGAGGGAGAACCGCTTCTGGAGGAGACAGAGGTAGCGGAAAGATGGAGAGAGTATTTTGAGGAATTGCTGAATGTACAGGAAGAAGAGGAGGAGGTGGAAATAGTGGAGGCACCCCTAGAGAAAGACAAGGACTAGAGGAAACCAGATTGATTCAGTTAGAAGAGGTGAGAGAGGCAATTAAAATGTTAAGAAACGGGAAAAGTGCAGGATACGATGGACTTAGTAACGAGTTATTCAAGACAGGGGACGGAATGACTAAGTGGTTAACATTGATATTCAACAAGGTATGGGAAGAAGGAAAAATACCAACAGAATGGAGGAAAGCAGTAATCTGCCCAATACATAAAAAGGGAGATAGAAGAGAA
>SEYY01021793.1:195000-200000 GCA_009176605.1 Armadillidium nasatum
AAAATAAAAACACTCTAAAGTCTCATCTAATATATATATATATATATATATATATATATATATATATATATATATATATATATATATATATATATATATATATATATATATATATATATATATATATATATATATATATATATATATATATATATATATATATATATATATATATATATATATATATATATATATATATATATATATATATATATATATATATATATATATATATATATATATATATATATATATATATATATATATATATATATATATATATATATATATATATATATATATATATATATATATATATATATATATATATATATTATATATATATATATATATATATATATATATATATATATATATATATATATATATATATATATATATATATATATATAATATATATATATATATATATATATATATATATATATATATATATATATATATATATATATATATATATATATATATATATATATATATATATATATATATATATATATATATATATATATATATATATATATATATATATATATATATATATATATATATATATATATATATATATATATATATATATATATATATATATATATATATATATATATATATATATATATATATATATATATATATATATATATATATATATATATATATATATATATATATATATATATATATATATATATATATATATATATATATATATATATATATATATATATATATATATATATATATATATATATATATATATATATATATATATATATATATATATATATATATATATATATATATATATATATATATATATATATATATATATATATATATATATATATATATATATATATATATATATATATATAATATATATATATATATATATTGAACAGAATTGAAAGTTAATCTAAAGCAACATTTACGATCTCATTGGACATTGTACCATAATTCAAAGAAGATTAATTAATGTACTGTACAAACTGAAAACAAATTAATTGTACTATATGTAAATCTATAGTACAATTAATAAATTTACCTCATAATATTTACAGTATATATATATATATATATATATATATATATATATATATATATATATATATATATATATATATATATATATATATATATATATATATATATATATATATATATATATATATATATATATATATATATATATATATATATATATATATATATATATATATATATATATATATATATATATATATATATATATATATATATATATATATATATATATATATATATATATATATATATATATATATATATATATATATATATATATATATATATATATATATATATATATATATATATCTTTGGCTTAAAAATCTATAAATGATATTGTATACAGTATTTACATATATATTTGAAGTTACATCGAAATCTAATGAAACTATCTCATATGAATACGGAAAATGAATGCTAAAATCTAAATAAAGAGAAGGGAAATAAATATTACAGAAATAAAATTTTGGACATTGTTCACGTTTAATTACATATTCGAACTGGCCAAGGACAAAAATACGTAAAACAATTAAACTATGTAACTTAATTTACAATGCAATATTATTATTTTAAATATATATATATATATATATATATATATATATATATATATATATATATATATATATATATATATATATATATATATATATATATATATATATATATATATATATATATATATATATATATATATCATGTCGGCTCAAATTGTTCAGGGGGCATTTTATCATTGTTCTTATTCATAACGAATTGGCAGAGTCCCTTTGTCATTTGGGAGGCATGGAGATTATTTGATGACTAGGTTAAAGATATTTACATAATATGTGCTTGATAGGATAAACTCCGCTTCATAGTTCAAAGCTCATGAATTATTCGAATCATTTATGGCAATGATTCGATTTCCATTGCAATCGTGAGTGGAATCTTAATATAGAGAGAAATGCGGAATAAAAGGTTTATGAGTTGTATGTTTTGGATGTTTTAGTTATGTGATTATTGAGACTAGAATGAAAACACTTTACTTAAACAGTAATGACTATTACAAAAACCTTCTGTGAAGTAAGACTGGTTCTGAGGTTCCATTAAAGTGAGGTTAGACTTATTTCACAGCTATATTTGTCTAGAGATTTGGATTGTGATTTATGAAGGAAAGGTCTTATGAAATCTTGCCTTTCATTACGCTAAAGAAGTTGATATCGATGGTTCCGTGAAAAGAATTTTGATCTCAAAACATAAAATGCCTTTAGAAGAAAATGGTAAGATCAAAACATCTTGTTGCAAATCTTTAATCATATCTGTTCAGACGACGGCTAAAGTGTCCTCAATATGTATCTATACCCAAAATTTCGTGAGTGATGACGGAAATGGAAAAGAATCCTATAAGAAAACCAACGAACTTATCCCTCCTTGTTCATCTAATTCTCAGAAATTAGTTTCACTCCATGGAAAATATTCATATTTTGGCAAATCTTAAAATATATGAAATGCTATTGAAGTTGAATTTCTAAAATAAATACTTTTATTAGCGTGAAAAAAAATTACTGATAAATTTTCCTCATGAAATTTACAATAAAATTAATTTACTTGTGTTTTCTATTACATATTATCTAAAATAGGTTAATTTAACTATGAGAACGCCATTCTCTGCTTGATGGAACTATGAGAAGAGATGAAAAATGTAAACATTTTTTGCAGGGTATTTTTTGTATAGTGTAAACATGGTATACTCGAAACTCTAATGCATAAATACGAGTAAATAGAGATTAACTCGTTTCATATATATATATATATATATATATATATATATATATATATATATATATATATATATATATATATATATTATATATATATATATATATATATATATATATATATATATATATATATATATATATATATATATATATATATATATATATATATATATATTATATATATATATATATATATATATATATATATATATATATATATATATATATATATATATATATATATATATATATATATATATATATATATATATATATATATATATATATATATATATATATATATATATATATATATATATATATATATATATATATATATATATATATATATATATATATATATAACTCGTATTTATATTCTTAAAATATACAATCACAAAACAGTTTATTAATTAAAATGAATATTGATTGACTTTACTCTATATTTAAAGGTTACTGAGATTCTGACACAGAGATTTCATATATATATATATATATATATATATATATATATATATATATATATATATATATATATATATATATATATATATATATATATATATATATATATATATATATATATATATATATATATATATATATATATATATATATATATATATATATATATATATATATATATATATATATATATATATATATATATATATATATATATTATATATATTCAATTTAAAGAGTTATTCTAGTAGCATGCTAGTGGGAATATGAATAAGAAACAATGGTATGCTTTCCCGTGTATTCGATATTGGAACTTTCTCGGTATTAAAGTGTGACATCACCACCCATCATCACAAAAACATTAAAACAGCACAGGAAACATAATTTATTATTATTATTATTATTATTATTATTATTATTATTATTATTATTATTATTATTATTATTTGGAAATAATGAATTTTATTTATTATTAAATATAATTACTGCTTATATACTGGTTCTTGAATCTTGGATTATATGCGATTTTGTCTGTGATTTCTTTTTCACTAATTCACTTAACTGTTGTTGCGTAAAATTTACTTCGTTTTCATCTCGATTTTCAAACATGAAAATTTCCCATCGAGCTTGAACGATAATCTTTGTAAGGAAAATTGATGTGGTCGGTTGGACGGTGTTCGACATCTGCACTTATAAGAGGAAGACAAGTCTCTTGCAGATCTGATGAAGACGATACGTGCTGCAGAGATGAAGAAAGAGAGTAGAGATAAAGGAATCAATAATGCCTATTATAGTGTTCGGTCTATTGTTTCGTCTTTCTATTATTATCAAATTAATTAATTTTCATTGTTATTAATTAGTCAGTTATCAAATTGGGTTCTCCACACGCTACTATTATGATAATACCAGATAGATAGATATATAGATAGATAGATAGATAGATAAATAGATAGATAGATAGATAGATAGATAGTAAAGATAGAAAGAGAAGAGAAAAGAAAAAAAAAGAAAAAAAAAAAAAAAAAATAGATAAAAAAAGAAAAAAAAAAAAAAAAAATTTATTTTATTTAAAATAAAAATAATACATTTTTAATAGATTTTAGATAGATAGATAGTTTGTCTTTTTTTAGTTTTTAATTCTTTATTTCGAAAGCTTGGTACATTAAAAAATAGAATAAAATAAAAACGCATATCAAATCATAATATAGATAGATAGATAGATAGATAGATAGATAGATAGATAGATAGATAGATAGATAAATAGAAAGATAGATAGATAGATAGATAGAGAAAAGAAGTTATTTATTTTATTTAAAATAAAAATAGTTTTTTGCATAAATACTTAGAATTATTAACTTCCTTTACTTTCATTCAGATATAAAAAGTACGAAAATAATAATTCCTAATAATAATAACAAAAAAAATATAATTTTTCAGAATTACTTACTAAAACGCAAGTTTCTACTGAATAAGATCTATCTTTTCCCTCGTTAGAAAAGTGTTTTCCAAGAGAATGGGTTGAAGCTTCGCAATTGTTCTTCTTATTAAAGACATTTGCTCGATTGAGCGACTTCTCAAAGTCTTCATCCACGTTCAGACACGTTTCTTGAAAGTCGTTCTTATACGTTGTCATTTCAAAAGAATTAATTAGAGCTACCTTCGGCTTTACTGAGTCCCCATTTCTAATATTCAGTCTGATATATATAT
>SEYY01021793.1:202500-205000 GCA_009176605.1 Armadillidium nasatum
AAACTGTAAACTTTCGGCAATAATAATTTCTACTTGTTTTGCAGTTCTCTTTATTTATTTATCTATGCGTCACTAAATCTATCTATACATCTGCGTTGCCCTGGTATCTATCTATGTTGCCCTAGTATCTTTCTATGTTGCCCTGTATATGTTGCCCTAGTATCTTTCTATGTTGCCCTGGTATCTATCTATCTTGTTCTGGTATGGTATCTATCTATGCTGCCTTAGTATCTATATATGTTGCCATGGTATTTATGTATGTTGCTCTGTTATCTAACAAAAATATCAACAGAATATATTTTATAAACGTCTTTAAATTAAGAAAAAGCTGATGCTCGTACCCCATCCTCGAAGAACATAAGTTAAAATGGACGAATTGTCGTTAAAAATCGCTAAAAATACGATGTTATGAAGGTAAAGTCCTTCCATCAGAATCCAAAAGTAGTTGGCGAGAATACAATACTGCCAAACGCAGGTGAAAGCTCTGCACTTGATAAACTGTAAAAAAAAAAAAGAAAGAAATTCTGATTTTAAATAAGAATAAAATTTCCTTTGTTGGAAAGGTTTCAAAATGTTTTCAAATATTAATTATATATATTAGTGATGCACCTGGAGCTCTGTATCCTATCAGGAGACCTCCTCACTTCTCCGGATCTACCGGCCGGAGTTTTGGTGTAGCTCTAATTACTTTTAATTAAATAATAAAACTGAACTTTTTTACGTTACAGGGAGGGAGGCAAATTAATAAAAATAAATTTGCAATTACAGCATTTATTTTCTGAATAAAAAAATGTTCTAGAAATTTATGTTCTTTGAGACTTGAACAACAGCAGGAAACTAAAATTACTTTTTCATAACTTTTAATAATTATGAAAAATGTAAGTTAAAAAATAAGATGTAACCTTTGAAAACTGTAAAACTAAAAAGGACAGTGAATGCAAAAAAAAAAAAAAAAAAAAAAAAATATATATATATATATATATATATATATATATATATATATATATATATATATATATATATATATATATATATATATATATATATATATATATATATATATATATATATATATATATATATATATATATATATATATATTATATATATATATATATATATATATATATATATATTATATATATAATATATATATATATATATATATATATATATATATATATATATATATATATATATATATATATATATATATATATATATATATATATATATATATATATATATATATATATATATATATATATATATATATATATATATATATATATATATATATATATATATATATAATATATATATATATATATATATATATATATATATATATATATATATATATTATGGTAATTATTATAAAGATGTAATTGTAAATTCTTTTCTCACTGTAAATGTTTCCTGCCAGGCTAAAATTTCTTTCACTATAAACATTTGAACAAGAAGCAGACAAGTAATTTTTTTCCTGATCAGGAAGAGAACTAAGTTGATATTTAGACATATCCTCTTTCCATGACAGTTAGAGTCATCTGGTCTTTTGTTGATTTTCTTTTCATAAGTGGAAGGAAAAAGTAATTCTCGACATCATTATTAATTTCTTTTCATAACATTTCTTTTTAAACTACTTCTTCTATGATTTGTTTGCTTCTTATCTTCTTATTTTTCTATTTAAGTCCTTTCTTATGAAGAATATCTCAACCCTCTTAGTTATTTGGTCATTTTCATTAGATAATGACCTGTTCGACATTTCTACTTATTTTGCAGTTTTCTTTATCTATTTATCTATGCGTCACGAAATCTATCTATACATCAACGTTGCCCTGGTATCTATCTATTTGCCCTATATCTAACTATGTTGCCCTGGTATCTATCAATATTTTCCTGGTATCTATCAATATTGCCCTAGTATCTATCTATGTTGCCCTGTTACCTATCTATGTTGCTCTGGTATCTAACAAATATATCAACAGAATATTATTTTACAAAGGTCTTTAGGAAAAAGCTGATGACCGTTCCCCATCCTCGAAGAACATAAGTTAAAATTGACGAATTGTCGTTTTCAAAATGCAAAATGAATGTCCTTTTGAACGCCTATTCCTTCGGTTTCCCAGATAACATCAGAATGAGGTGAAGAACACTGATGATATTCTTGATTTTCTGAATAAAAACTGAATATGAAATTTTCATTTTAGTTTTGAGTTTAGCTCTTCCTTAAGCATTAATTTTATTTCATAATATTCCTTTGCACTTTGGAGCTAATTTATATTATGGGTTAACAACTTTGGCTCGTATGTTTTCTTTCTTTTCTTTAATTAGACAAAAACGTTTTTTTTAATGACCTCAAAAGTCCTTCATTCATTGTTTTAACATCACTGTCCTTTCTAGGATTTGATAAATATTTTTGTTGTGCATTCACGGCAGGTCAAATCTGCACTATCGCTAACTGCTTTCTTTTTCAAATATTATTCAAATGTTATAAACA
>SEYY01021793.1:207500-210000 GCA_009176605.1 Armadillidium nasatum
ATAATAATAATAATAATAATAATAATAATAATAATAATAATAATAATAATAATAATAATAATAATAATAATAATAATAATATTTGAGTTTGCCATTTTGAAAAGTTTGAAGACGTTAAGAGTTTTTGAGTTTAAATCAATTTAACTTTTTTTTTTTATTCGGAGAGACAAGTTGAGTGAATAGTCTTCGTTAATAGAATAAAGATATTCAAAGACCACAGAAAAAGTTATTAAAAACAGGTCCAAAATTCTTACACCGACATTATCAATAGTAACTGAAACCATTTCGGAGGTTCAGCACCCGTTTTTTTGGGAATTTTTTAATTTTTTTTTATTCATTTATTTATTTTTTTTTTTTTAACATCTCAATTTTATTAGTTTTACGACAATTGGGCTCTGAATGTGTTTTCCCCGTTGGAAAGAAGAGAATGAAGAAACTTAATTTGGATAACATAAAATATTATTAGAGATCGTTAGCAAGGTGAAAAAGTTCCATTTGTCTAAAATTACTTCGTATTTTTCTCGTTCACTTTCTCCTTTCTCTCTCTCTCTCTGTATATATATATATATATATATATATATATATATATATATATATATATATATATATATATATATATATATATATATATATATATATATATATATATATATGTAAATATGTTAACTAATTTTGATTTGCTAAGTTTTGATTGCCATTCAGCCTAAAATCAGAGTAATGAAGCAAATATTATTTTGCCAACTTACTTGAATGAAATTAGAAGAGTCAAGGCAACGAGAAGAGTTACCAGAGACACTCCATAACCCACCGTCGCCATTGATCGTATCTTTGGAGCCCACTGAAAACATAAAATATAGATTAATAATATATAAAGCAAAGTGGAATATTTCTTTTCTGCTCCAGTTTTATATTTATAATATATATATATATATATATATATATATATATATATATATATATATATATATATATATATATATATATATATATATATATATATATATATATATATATATATATATATATATACTATTAGCGTAGCATGCAATATTTTAAGGACCAGTCTGGAATCGGACAGACCTTTTGGAAATCGACCACTGAAACGATTTTGAAAAAGAAATTGAACAAACTCTTTTAAAAATTTCAGATGTGCTACTCTTAATATTGTGACATATAGAGGAAAGGTGGAGAAGATTTTGGACATGATGAGGTAAAGGAGGATAGATGTGAGATTGGCTGAGATGAGGATGAAAGGAGAAGAGATTGGTATAGGTCTGGGAGAAGGTTATTTGTTGAAATATAGAGGGGTGGAAGAAGGAATTAGAAGGCATGGAGTAGGTTTCATCCTGAGATATAGGGTGTCACCGTGTGTATGCAGTACAGAGTGCATTCATGAGGGAATGATTATGTGCACACTTAAAGTGAAGGGGGTAAGATACATCTATTTCAAGTGTAGCCCCTCAACAAGGACAAGAGGAGGAAGGAAAGAGACTGTTTATAGAAATGTTGGAGGAGAAAGTAAAAGCAGGAAGAAGGGAAAATGATGTATTATTACTGATGGGAGATTTTAATGCTAGAGTGGGAAGGAGAAGAGATGAGATTCAGAAAGTGTTGGGACTATATGGAGAGGAAATAAGAAATACGGAGGGAGAGGTTCTGTTGGATTTTTGTATAAGGAAAGGCATGAAGAACATGAACAGATTTTACCAGCAAAAATATTCTCGTAGATATACGAGATATAGATTGAATAAAAATACTGGAAGTTTGATCAATCATTGATAATATCATCTCATAATAATGTGAAAATAATAATAAATGTGAAAGTGATGCCGGAGGTGTCCTTGGACTCTTTTCATAGACTTCTAGTGGTAGATCTGAGAATAATGATTGAAAGGCTGGATATGAAGGAGAAAAGGAGTGGAATCAAGGTGGAGACACTGAAAGAACAAAGTAAAAAGCAATAATATATGCATAAAATAAGTGAAAATGAGGAATAATTAATGAGAACAGAAAGAGTGGAAGATACAGAATGTCGTGATAAATGCTGCAGAGGAAACTCTTGGTGGAAGATGGATAGAGAAACGAGGAAAAGACATACACCATGGTGGGGTGGGGAAGTGGGAAGAATGATTAAACAGAAGATAGTGGTGATGAGAAGGTGGTTGAGGAATAAGACAATACAGTCGAGAGCCTTATATGTGGAAACGAGAAATGAGGCAGAGAGAGAGAGAGAGAGAGAGAGAGAGAGAGAGAGAGAGAGAGAGAGAGAGAGAGAGAGAGAGAGAGAGAGAGAAAGTAAAGAGAAGTTCAAAAATGGAAGCAGCTAGGATGATGGTTGAAGTAATGGCAGAAGACTTGAGAGGTGAAAGGAAGAAGGTTTATAGACTGGTAAAAACATACAGAGGATCAAAAATAAGAGCATGTAATATAAAAAATAAAGATGGGGAACCTCTGATATGACTAGAAGATATAAACAAGAGATGGACAAAGTATTTTAATG
>SEYY01021793.1:225000-227500 GCA_009176605.1 Armadillidium nasatum
AAGAATTCCTTAAAACAAAGTTGCCTGGAACAGGAAATGCAATAAATGAAAGAGAATTTCATATAACAGAGTTGCCTGTAACAGGAACTACAAAGAAAGTTTTTTTCCATTTTTCGATCTCCAAGCAAACTCATGTGAAGTCCCCAAACACCCTGTGCTGTGTTCATTAAGGATATCTCAAAATAGAGATCCAATTTGTTGGGTGAGAAAATGTTACGATCTCGAGATAAGTTGTAAGGTATTCAAAAATGACAAAAATTTCTTTCATTTTGAGAAACAGTGAACACAGAGTAAGTTTTGTTTTGTAATAGGTAAAAGACAGTTTATAAGCCGAGAAAGTTCCAAATATTTAAAGCTTGTCACTGGAGTATTGATATCTTGAGCAGGTGCTTCATATTCAATCAACTTTTCGAGCGAAAATTATAAGGGAAGTTGAAAGGGTTTGGTATATTTACAATGTTAGAGAATGAACCCATAAATGTCTCTGTTACTGCCAGAGGTAATGATCATATATTAGACATGCAGATTATATATATATATATATATATATATATATATATTATATATATATATATATATATATATATATATATATATATATATATATATATATATATATATATATATATATATATATATATATATAATAGTAATAACTAATTTTAGTCTGTTTTATTATTACAGACTATCTCCTATTGAGAAGGATAATACCTCTGCTAAAAGGGGCAGAATAATAAATAAAAATAAAGTGCCTCTAAACGCCAAAGTATTAAAGAACTCTTACAGAGTCTGTCTGTTAAAGCAACAACAACAACAAAACAGATAAACCTTCTTATACATACGTAAAAAAAAGGAAAAAAATAATTCACCCAATGGACATTGAGTTGTAGAGAGGTAATCAATATTTATGCCTACGGTTGCAATCGTCTACAGGCTTGTAATTTTCTTTTCTCTTTCTATTTTATGAGACATTTTGGAGAGCATAACGAGAAATGCCTTTGTTTAAGACTGAGAATAAGTTTTAGCTTTACGCTTAATGCTAATAAGTCTTAATGCTTGATGTTTGATATAAATTTTATTGAATTACAGAGGCATGGTCCGAAAATTCTTTTTTGTTCTTAATGTTTCGTTATTTGTGTTACCTAATTATATTACAAAGATATATCAATGCGTTTTATATTTTATTTTGTTTATAGTCCTTTATAAAACGGTCACGGCTTTTATAGTCTAAAAAGTATAGATTAACCTAATAAACGTGAATGTTTCTTGTATTATTGTTTCATATTATATATATATATATATATATATATATATATATATATATATATATATATATATATATATATATATATATATATATATATATATATATATATATATATATAATATAATATATATATATATATATATATATATATATATATATATATATATATATATATATATATATATATATATAATATATATATATATATATATATATATATATATATATATAATATATATATATCTTGTTTGTGGCGTATGTGGATTTGGTAGTAGGAGATGAGAGGGAAGATGTTCAGGACCTTGACGGAGATATCCTGGTGTACGCAGATGATCTGGCGTTTTGGGACGAAGATCGGAAAAGCTAAGAGAGGTGATATGTTTCTCAAGAAAATTTAAGGAAGCTTGTTTAAGTATAAATATTGATGAAACAGAGATAATGATAGTGAATTGTGAAGAGGGAGAGAAGTTGAGGGTAGAGATTGAGGGAAAGGAAATAAAAAATGTGGAAAGATATAAATATCTTGGAGGAATATCTGGAGAAAGATGAGATTCGCTGGATATAACAAGCAGAATAGAACAATATGGTAGAGTAGTAAGGGCGGTGTACCCCGTCCTAAAAGACAGACAGATGAAAGTGAATGTGAAGAGGGCAAGCCTTGAGGGAGTTCTAAAACCAATACAGTTGTATGGTGCAGAAACCTTGGTATGACAAAGAAGGAAGAAAATATAATACAGATGACGTAAATGAATGTTCAAAGGGCTATTGCAAGACAGACCAGAATGGATTAAGTGAGAAACGAGAGGAATCAGAGAATATGTAGGGGTAAAACCTATGATTAACAAAATAGATGCAGAGTAGTTGAGATGGTGAAGATAATTGGTGAGAACGGCAGGAAGGAAAAGTTGTTAGAAGAAGGTGGGGAGTGGAGGCCTGAGGGCACTAGACCAAGAGGAAGACCCAGGAAGAGATGGGAAGGACCCAGTGGAAGCCTCGATAAGAAGACATCAAATGCCTCAGATAAAAGAGTACATGGATGGGAGTGTTCTGGAGGACAGAGAAAGATGGAGAGCGATGCTAACCTCACAGACAGCCTAACGAGTCTACTCTGGAAGTAGATGAAAAAATACTATATATATATAATATATATATATATATATATATATATATATATATATATATATATATATATATATATATATTATATATATATATATATATATATGTCTGTTA
>SEYY01021793.1:240000-242500 GCA_009176605.1 Armadillidium nasatum
TTTCCTTTTTAATACAATTCTTTAGCATTCTCTATAATAATCTTTCTAACTTTCAGAATGGATTTTGAAGGCTGCTAAATTTTCTCTTTTCTTCTATTCTCTTCTGCATATTCCATCTGATGTTTCTTTCTTTTTATTGACATCTGTTTTTAAAAACGTCCGCTCCTTTCGACAGCCGAATATATATATAATATATATATATATATATATATATATATATATATATATATATATATAATATATATATATATATATATATATATAATTGTTTTTATAAAATGGAAAAAATTTCCCTATAAAAAAAGTTTTTTTTTTTTTTTTTTTTTTTTTTTTTTGAAAAAAGCTGCATGTGTGCAGAATGTCATTCGACTTCAAATATGTTACTTAATCTATATGCGTGCCGTAGAATTGTTTTTCCTCTCTGACTAAACGTTAACGAATGTTATGTTCTCTCTCTCTCTCTCTCTCTCTCTCTCTCTCATCTTCTCTCTCTCTCTCTCCTCTCTCTCTCTCTCTCTCTCTCTCTCTCTCTCTCTCTCTCTCTCTCTCTCTCTCTCTCTCTTCTCTCTATGGCAATGTTTATTTCAACATTTTACTTTGAAAGAAGAGTCAAAATATATTTACGTGCTTAGTTTTAATTTTTTATTTATTTTATATTTTAAATTTATATATATATATATATATATATATATATATATATATATATATATATATATATATATATATATATATATATATATATATATATATATATATATATATATAATATATATATATATATATATATATATATATATATATATATATATATATATATATATTATATATTATATATATATATATATATATAATATATATATATTATATATATATATATATATATATATATATATATATAATATATATATATATATATATATATATATATATATATATATATATATCGCATAAAAGAAAGGACTTTTCAAAGGAGTCCTAGTTTAATTAGCTTAATGGGGAGAAAAATAGAAAAACAAAGTATTAAATATTTCTTTTTTTTTTTTTTTTTTTTTTTTAAAAATAAAAAAAAAGAAAAAAAAAAGGAAAGTGCTCAGTGTTTAAAGAAGAAAAAAAAAAGTTCTTTGAAAAGAAA
Source organism: Armadillidium nasatum (assembly GCA_009176605.1). Classification (NCBI taxonomy): domain Eukaryota; kingdom Metazoa; phylum Arthropoda; class Malacostraca; order Isopoda; family Armadillidiidae; genus Armadillidium; species Armadillidium nasatum. The sequence goes on from SEYY01021793.1 coordinate 241,133, forward strand.
CGATCTCAAGAAAAGATAAAAAGTTAACACAATGGTTTAAACGAAAATATAAATAATAAGAAGAAAGAAACATGAAATACGAAGAACAAGAAAATAATAAAAGATTAAATTATAAATAGTAAAAGAAAATAATAAATTTTTTTTTTTTTTTTTTTTGAAGAGGACTGAGAGTGAAAGTATTTAGGACATGCAATCTTTAAGCGAAAAGAAAGATAAGAAGAAATTCATTAACTCTAAAACAAGGAATGCAAATAACGCTCTTTGTTGATAAGAAAAAGGAAAAACGTCATAGAACAAGTTTTCCATCTGTCTAACCAACAGAACACCCTCAAATAACTGAAATATATATATATATATATATATATATATATATATATATATATATATATATATATATATATATATATATATATATATATATATATATATATATATATATATATATATATATATATATATATATATATATATATATATATATAATATATATATATATATAGTATATATATAATATATATATATATATATATACGAATAATTTTATATACTTTTGTTATTATCATTATTGTTATTATTATTGTTATGGATATTATTATTACTATTATAATTATTATTATAAATATTATTATAAATATTATTATTATTATTATTATATTATTATTATTATTATTATTATTATTATTATTATTATTATTATTATTATTATTATTATTATTTTTATTATTATATAACATCATTGTCAATATTATGATCGTTAATATTATTGTCAATAACAATTTTATTATTAATATTATAATTACAATATAATTACTATCGTTTTTAAATAAGAAACATTATTAGTGATATTAGAATTTGCGATATTATTATTACTACTCAAAACATCTTTCATGTTATCAAAAATTGGGAATAAAGAATAATGCTGATAAATATTAAAAATTACTTTTTTGTAAATAGAAAACTAAATAATATAAAAATTAAGTAACATATCCATTGATAAAATAATTTATATTGTAATTTTCATCTCTGAATAAATATGTTTGGATTTAATTGAATTATTATTATTATTATTATTATTATTATTATTATTATTATTATTATTATTATTATTATTATTATTATTATTATTATTATTATTATTATTATTATTATTATTATTATTATTATTATTATTATTATTATTTATTATTATTATTATTATTATTATTATTATTATTATTATTATTATTATATATTATTATTATTATTATTATTATTATTATTATTTTATTATTATTATTATTATTTTTATTATTTATTATTTTTTTTTATTCTAATCCTATTAGTTTGAAATTTACATTGTTAAACATAAGATCTTATTTTGGTTCAAAG
>SEYY01021793.1:272500-275000 GCA_009176605.1 Armadillidium nasatum
TATATATATATATATAGTATATATAGCTTATATATATTATATATATATATATATATATATATATATATATATATATATATATATATATATATATATATATATATATATATATATATATATATATATATATATATATATATATATATATATATATATATATATATATATATATATATATATATATATAATAAGAGTTGAGAGACAACTTTTATAATTCTCTTGAAATGTTGTGTGGGTGGGTTTGGCTCTTCATTTATTTATTATGATAAATTATCGATTAGGGATCTCAATAAAAACTCCATCCACGTCTAAAACGTTATTTAACAAGCTCGTTTTTATAAATATTTATATATTTATTTATTTTAATTTTTTTTCTTGATTTGCAGAATTCATTTTAGTGGTTGTTTGTCTGAAAATTGGATTGAGTTTATTTTACATTAATCTGAAATTTTTTTTATTTTTTATTTTTATAATTTATATTATATATTTATATATATATATATATATATATATATATATATATATATATATATATATATATATATATATATATATATATATATATATATATATATATATATATATATATATATATATATATATATATATATTGCATCTGTTTGGAAGTCTTATTGAAGGAATGTGACATGATAAAAGCGATAAAACCTTTGCAGAATCAATCGAATACAGATATAACAGGTAAGAACAGACTCAAAATTTTAAATAAAGAATTTAAATTAAGAAGGAAATAAAAGGAAGTGAAAGAATTTCACTGAACAGAGGTTGCTGGATTTAAACACTGAAAAATATTGGAGTTCCTAATTTAAAAAAAAAAAAAAAAAAAAAAAAAATTTAATTGATGAGTCTGTTTCACCATTTGGCATTACTTTCTTAAAGAATGTTGAATACGTTGAATACGAATGGTAAGTTAGATCTCTTGACTTCTTGATGTTGTAATTCCGATAGCAAAATGGACAGAAAACCAATGTCCCGTCTTGAAGAAAAAAAGAAAAAGAAAAAAGAATCGAAAGGAGAAGTTAGAAAAAGCAAGACAGACTATTTGCATGACGTTAATCTTTAGCTTCACCATTTCCAAAGATCTGATGAAATTGGAACATTCCCAGATATAAGAGCAATATTTCATTCATTGGCGAATGAGATTCTTGAAGAATTAGAGTTTATTGTGATGAAGGAAAAATATTCATAGTATTTTCAAATTCCATGACACCTCGCTTTTTTTTTTGTGTGTGTGTTGAGACCAAGGATATTTTCATCGTCCAAAGGATAGACTATTGGATTGATATAGATGAACAACTAAGAAGGTTATTACTGAAAAGCAGGAATATAACAGGAAATAAGATAATCCTCGAGGAACACCACTAGCGACAGTGATAGGAAGATGAAGGTGTCCAATCGACAAATACCTTTGTGAGTCAGTTTGAATAAAGATAGAGATTTCTGGGCAAAATAAAGAAGGGACCCTAGAGTAAGGTACTCGTAACATAGAAGTTAGAACTCATGCAGGATGCATCCTCTGCCATACATATTTAATATGTAAAGAGTCATTGCAGAAAACACCCAATGATACCCAATGAAACAATATATATATATATATATATATAATATATATATATATATATATATATATATATATATATATATATATATATATATATATATATATATATATATATATATATACTTGAACGCTGTTCCTTCATCTCTACTCGACACAACTTTCCATACATCTACGACATCTTTGAAAACACACAACTCAAACCTTCATCTGTCCTTAATATTCTCGGTGTTTCTTTTTCTCGTAATCTTTCTTGGAAAGATTACATTACTTCTCTTTCAAAACAAGTTTCTAAGAGGTTGGGTGTTCTGAGGCGCCTTCATAATTTCTTCACTCCACCCCTGTTGTTTGTTCTTTATAAGAGTGCTGATCGGTTCTCTATGGAGTACTCCTCACACATCTGAGGTGGTTCCACTCATACAGCTCTCCTTGAAAAGGTGGAGTCTAGGGCTTTTCGTCTTATCAGCTCTTCCGCTTTCACTATAGTTTCTTTCTGCCCGTCGAATTGCTACGTCACTCTCTCTATAATATTGCTATTACAATGGACACTGCTTTGCTGAACACCCGCCGCATACTTCCTCTATTGAGAAGGGCTCATGCAACTCGCCTTTCTACACAATCTCATCCCTTCTCTGTCTAACTTACTGGTAGGTCTGGAACACACTATCTTTATCTGTTTTCCCAATTTCTTATACACCTTGAAACTCCGTGTGTCGCAATACGTCTTTAACTTAATGAAATTTCCGGTGTTTCCCCGACTATATTGGAAATTAGTAGGCCTCTGGCCATTCCCTACTATAGAGGTGATATATATATATATATATATATATATATATATATATATATATATATATATATATATATATATATATATATATATATATAATATATATATATATATATATATATATATATATATAATAT
>SEYY01021793.1:320000-322500 GCA_009176605.1 Armadillidium nasatum
CCTTAATTTCACGTATTGTGTTCTACCAGATAAATGTAACCGGAACCAGGCTATGGAGTCTTTCGAAACGAAAAACCAATCTCCAATTTAGAAAGGAGTAAGTTGTGCTGAACAACATCAAAGGCTTTTGAAAAATCAAATAGTAGTTGTATGTTTGTTTGTCGTTAAGTGCTCTGCATATAATAATATTAGAAATAATAATAATAATAATAATAATAATAATAATAATAATAATAATAATAATAATAATAATAATAATAATATTAATGATAATAATAATAATAATATAATAATAATAATAATAATAATAATAATAATAATAATAATATAATAATATAAAATATTAAAATAACAATAACAATAAAAAAAATAGATCAATTTTATTATAATAACATCTTTAATTAATAATAAAAAATAACATGTTAATAATAATAATAATAATAATAATAATAATAATAATAATAATAATAATAATAATAATAATAATAATAATAATAATAATAATAATAATAATAATAATAATAATAATAATAATTACATAATTTAATTATAAAATCAATTGCAATAATAATAATAATAATAATAATAATAATAATAATAATAATAATAATAATAATAATAATAATAATAATAATAAATAATAATAATAATAATAATAATATAATAATAATAATAATAATAATAATAATAATATAATAATAATAATAATAATAATAATAATAATAATAATAATAATAATAATAATAATAATAATAATAATAATAATAATAATAATAATAATAATAATTATTTACTTATACTGTCAATTGCAATAATTATTAAAAGAAAATTAATGATAATAATAATGATAATAATAATAATAATAATAATAATAATAATAATAATAATCAATAACAATTATAAAGATAATAATTATAATTTAATTCAATAATTACGTCAATTGTATTTATAATAAAAATTGTAATAATAATAATAATAATAATAATGAAAATAATAATAATTTAATAAGATTAAAAGAGATTTGTTACATTTAAAGACTTAAATAATGGTTCACTAACGAAGTTAATCTTTTATTTTATATCGATAATTATATCTTATATAATTTTAATAAAAAATTAATATATATATATATATATATATATATATATATATATATATATATATATATATATATATATATATATATATATATATATATATATATATATATATATATATATATATATATCACTCATCTCTCCTTCTCTATTGACGATAGACTGAATCTTTTTTCCTTTTCCACAAAGTCTGATTCATTCTCTGTCGGTCTCGGCCCCATACGAAAATGCTATACTCATTCCATCATTAAATCTTATAGTGGTAATTCTAGAATATTTCTACCTTCAATTTTCCTCACTTTTTTTACTTACACTTTTAAATAAAAAATATCATCTATCTTCACTTTGCCAACACTTTCATTAACATACGTATTTCATTAACCCTAGAAAGTTTGTACGATAAAACCTACCCTCTCTAAAACCGTCTTCAAGAGTCATGCAATATTTTATTATTTGATAAAAATTTCCTTATTCGAATTTTTAATATTCTATTAGAACTTTTACTATGTTAATGTTTGATAATATCTACCCTTCCCAATACCGTGTTGAAAGTCATGCAATTTTTTAGTTTTATCTAATATACGATGTCTATTGTAATTTTCATTATTCTTTGCAAATGTTTATTATGCTAATTATGTTAAATTATGTTCTATATATAGTTTCCAAAATTCTTTCTACTCTTTCTTTTTTTTTACTTAGGCACATCATTACTTATTTTCTAGTCATCTCGTAGATAACAATAAGCAAGATATATATATATATATATATATATATATATATATATATATATATATATATATATATATATATATATATATATATATATATATATATATATATATATATATATATATATATATATATATATAGTATTAAGTACAATGAATATTCTATGTTATTACTATTATCACATCACATCGATCTCACTTAGATTTTTTGAATTTATTTTTTAATAAAATATTTTAAAACTTTTTTATCATCATTTCGAAAAGAAACAAAATCATTTAATATTTGAACATAAAAGTGTTTTCTCGCTCAGTTTCCCCACTTCTCCCATTAAAGGTGCGAAGATATTTTTTGGGATGACAGAAATTTCCTTTCAATTCCTAGGTCAAACAGGAATAGGAACATTTCCACCATTTTCCCCAAGGGCGCATAATAATAATAATAATAATAATAATAATAATAATAATAATAATAATAATAATAATAATAATAATAATAATAATAATAATAACAATAATAATAATAATAATAATAATAATAATAATAATAATAATAATAATAATAATAATAATAATAATAATATATAATAATAATAATAATAATAATAATAATAATAATAATAATAATAATAATAATAATAATAATAATAATAATAATAATAATAATAATAATAATAA
>SEYY01021793.1:327500-330000 GCA_009176605.1 Armadillidium nasatum
TCTCTCTATCTATATATATATATATATATATATATATATATATATATATATATATATATATTTATATATATATATATATATATATATATATATATATATATATATATATATATAATATATAAGTAGAGTGATGGAATAGATCGACTGAATGTTGAAGAGAATCAGTGATAATAGGAGTGTTAATAATGTAAAAAACCACTCCGGAATCGTCTAAGGTTGAATTTAAGGCAAAAGTTTGAGCAAAGAGTTCAGCTTTAGAGGAAGGCAAAACGGCAGTTGAACCGTCAGAAGATACTGGAGGAGGGAAAGAGGAAGAAGCAAAGTTAGAGTTGACATTTTTTGCAAAATGCCAGAAGGGGCGAGAGGAAGAGGAGCCAGAAAGATTATTGCATTTGCGACGGAGAAAAGAGTTATATATATATATATATATATATATATATATATATATATATATATATATATATATATATATATATATATATATATATATATATATATATATATATATATATATATATATATATATATATATATATATATATATATATATATATATATATATATATATATATATATATATATATATATATATATATATATATATATATATATATATATATATATATATATATATATATATATATATATATATATATATATATATATATATATATATATATATATATATATATATATATATATATATATATATATATATATATATATATATATATATATATATATATATATATATATATATATATATATATATATATATATATATATATATATATATATATATATATATATATATATATATATATATATATATATATATATATATATATATATATATATAATCTGCTAGTGGGGACTCGAACCTTAACCTTTCAGATGGTAAGCAAACGCGCTATCCACCACACCACGAAAGTACAAAAGGAAATCAAATTTGAGTAAGCTCATGATCACCTGTCATGATGGCAATCTCAAAGGACCTCCCTGACCTCTCTCGGATGTTGGATAACGGGTCAGTTACTATCCCCATAAACCACAGAAACATACGTACGTGTGAAACCACAATACACCGTGGAATAAAATTTTACAATTTCTAAAAGTAACAGACACGTTACCCCATTATGGGGATAGTAATTGACCCGTTATCCCACATCCATGCAAGGTCGGGGAGGTCCTTGAGATTGTCATCATGACAAGTGATCATGAGGTTTCTCAAATGTGATTTCCTTTTGTACCTTCGTGGTGTGGCGGATAGCACGTTTGCTTACCATCTAAAAGGGTAGGGTTCGAGTCCCCAATAGCAGATTAGAAATTGCAAAATTTTATTCCACGGTGTATTGTGGTTTCGTACGTACGAATGTTTCTGTGGTTTATGGGTATAGTAACTGACCCGTTATTCCACATCCGAGCGAGATCGGGGAGGTCCTTTGAGATTGTCATCATAACAAGTGATCATGAACTTTCTCAAATGTGACTTCCTTTTGTACCTTCGTGGTGTGGTGGATAGCTCGTTTGCATGCCGTCTGAAAGGTCAGGTTTCGAATCCATAATAGCAGATTAGAAATTGTAAAATTTTATTCCATGGTGTTTTGTGGTTTCATATATATATATATATATATATATATATATATATATATATATATATATATATATATATATATATATATATATATATATATATATATATATATATATATATATATATATATATATATATATATATATATATATATATATATATATATATATATATATATATATATATATATATATATATATATATATATATATATATATATATATATATATATATATATATATATATATATATATATATATATATATATATATATATATATATATATATATATGTATTTTATTTTAGTGCAATAATTTCCACTACTTCTACTACTCCTACTCCTACTACTACCACTACTTACCTCTTGTACTCTTCTTTCTCTTGATTCTTAAGTTTAGTGTTTGAATCTTCAAACTACTGAGCGTTCAAGCAACTTCCACCGTTTACAAGCTCGACCGTTTTAATAAACCCAAAAATTGTTTACGATATTCTAAAGTATTTAGATTTTTTTGTCGTTATCGAACAATTTCAAAAAAAATAGAATAAGTAAATAATTAAAATAATTAAAAAAAAAGGAAAACCTTAACCAGTCGTTTGAGGAATAAAGTGTTAAATATTTCCTAAAAAAGTGAATATAGAGTCACGTCTGCTTGATAGTGGATTACTCGTATATAAAAAAAATAATAATTGTAAACAATTAATTACTATTTTTTCAGGTTTGGCTCAGGTGGCATGGAAACGCAATCAACACCATTACACTAAATATATACATTTATATATATATATATATATATATATATATATATATATATTATATATATATATATATATATATATATATATATATATATATATATATATATATATATATATAAAAGGCTAATCTCTTCTGCCTCCTATTCTCCT
>SEYY01021793.1:340000-345000 GCA_009176605.1 Armadillidium nasatum
ATTGAACTATTCAAAAATATCAAATCTTCTGTAATTAAGAAATAGCACTAAGTCTTTTTTAATGAAGAGAACAAATAAGAATTCTTTCAACAATTTATTAATATTAAATATATCTAATTCTGTAAAATAATATTATTAGAAGAACAATATTTAATATCTTCATTAAAAATTGAGTAAGGAGAAGAAATTTAAGAATGCTTAACATATTTAGCTGTATGTAATAATAATAAAATAGTTGCACTAATTTATAAAAAAAATAATTTTAATACTAAAGGGGTAACTTTTATTTTTAATAATAGCAAAAATTATTAAAAATAATTTTAAAAAAAAAAAATATTATTAAATATTATTAAAAATATTAGAAGAATTTTCATGAGAACTTATATTTACCTCCATATTAATCTTCTCGATATATTTCGAATTATAATAAATAATTCTGCATTTAATTAATTATATAATGATCATAAATTTCTTTTAATAAGAGTATTAGCTACAATATCTTATTATATTTATTATATTATATTAATATAAAAAATACTTTTAATATTAATTATATCATACTTAATTAAATTATATATAATATGATAAACATATATTATATTTATATCTAATTAAAATCTTCAGTGTGTAATATTTATTAATAATATACTATAATCCCATTAATAATTTATCTTCGTTAAATATTTTTAATTAATATAATAACATATCCCTTAATATTTGTTAATCTTCAATATCTTTATTATTATATTTTCAATATTCCTCTATTAATTCAATTTAATCTTTGTTAATTATTAAATTTAATCCTATAAAATTTCTTACAATATTTTTAAATTATATATTTAAAATTTATTAATTCTCTCAATTTATTTATTAGAATGGATATATTCTTTAATTTATTAATCGATTATTAATTTCTCTGGACTTTAATTTAAAATAAGATTGTGGCTTGAAAAATTGGATTTGATTCAGATTTCTGCTCATACTTATTAATATTATATATAGCCTTTTATATTATGTGTATTTATCACATTTATAGACTTTTTGTACTTTTAGAAGATATTTTTTATTACATTTCACGTTTTCTCATAAGAAAAGAGTATCTTGATCTTTTTTGTAGTATGCATCAATAGTTTTTTGTCGATTCTATTAAAGCACTCTGCACACTCTTCTGCCTTCCATGCCCTCAATTGAATAGACACTATCTAACAACATTATGATTTACTTCTCCAGCAAATCTCATTTCAATTTTTCTTTCAATAATTTTAATAATCATTAATAATAAATACCTGTGATTCTCTGAGCTTTATTTCGTGCAAAATTACTATTATATTAATATCATCAATCATCTCTTTCATAAGTTTATGTCTCTACCTTACCCTTTTAATCCTATTATTATATATATATAATGTAATCTATATATATATTAGCTATATATATATATTACTAGTATATTAATATATTATATATATATATTATATATAATTATATATATTATATTATATATATATATATAATATAATTATAATATATATATTATAATGTATTAGATAATATATATATATTAATTATAATATATATATAAATAATATAATATTATTATTATATTATAATTATATACTATATAATTATATAATATATTATAATGTATAATTATGTTATTATATGTATATATATATAAATAATAATATATATTAAGATTAATAGTAATATATAATATATATATATAATATTAATAATAATATATATAATTATATATAGATATATATATATATATATAATATTTACAATACAGATATAGTATAGATATATTAATATAGATTAATATATATAATAGATATATTATTAATATATATATATTATTATGAAGTTAAATAGTGAGCCGACTTATTGTAGAGACTCACTGTATTATATTACTAGTAAAATTATAAGATATATATATATGTATATACATATATTATATATATATGATTTATATATTAGTATAATATATATATTATTATTATGTAATTATATATTATTTATAATAATTGTAATTTATAAATTATAATATTATAGGATATTTATAATTAATATAATTATATTATATATAATATATATAATATAAAATAAATATTATTATATATATATATTATATTTATATATTATATTTATAATTAATACATATGAAGAATATAAATATAATATATATAATATTTAATTATATTTATATAGATATAATAGTATATATTATATATTATATATATATATAATATATATATTTATTATCTCTCTCTCTCTCTCGTTTAGGTTCACTAAATGAGGTATATATAATATATATATATAATATAATATATATATATTATATGAAGTAATATAATATTATAATTATTATATAATAATTTAGAGAGATAATTAAAAGATATATATTATATAAGTAATAGTAGATTAGATATATATATATTAATTAATTTTAATATAGATATATATATATAATATTAGTATATATATAAAATATATAATATAATATATATTAAATAATTAATAAATTGAATACTAAGTATACGCTAGAATCTGCAAAAATCCTTTATGGTGGGAAGTTTTAATAAAAGTCAGTGCGTAAGTGGACAAATATGATTCACGGCATCGGATAATAAGATACTTAGAATAGATCTTGATTCTATTGCTTAGCGTGTTCGGAATAAATGGTCCTGTGTTAAATAACGAGGTCTTCTAATAATATATAAAAGTCAGGATAATAACGCGCCAAACTGAGCGCCTGAGATTGGAAAAAGACAGGCCCAACAATCAGGTACCTATATATATGAAATATAATATATATATAGATAAGTGCTTAGGTCTCAATATGTTACATTTTTCATACTTAATATAATAGAGGACAGTTTTAGCCTGAAAAGTAATATTAAGAATTTATTAGTTTGAGAATAAACTAGTTTTATAATAAAGAAAACATTTAGAAGAGAAGTAATAGTATTAGAAAGATATGTTAACAGTGTCATTTCGATGCAGTTTGAAGAATATTGTTCAAACTTAAAGAATGACTTTATTAAACCTTCCAACCATAAAAGGGATTTTTTGCAGATTCGAGCATCAACTATTATTACCTAATTTATAATTATTATATATATATATAATATAAGTATAATATAAATAATAATAGATATATATATAAATATATATGATATATAATAATATATAACCAAATAAAGAGATAATTAATAAATATAAAGTATTTAATAATAATGTTAATAATATATTATAAAATAATTATATATATTATATAATATATATATATATATAATATATATATATATATATATATATATATATATATATATAATATATATATATATATATATATATATATATATATATATATATATATATATATATATATATATATATATATATATATATATATATATATATATATATATATATATATATATATATATATATATATATAATATATATATATATATATATATATATATATATATAATATAATATATATATTATATTATATATTATATATATATATATATATATATTATATTATATAATATATATATATATATATATATATATATATATATATATATATATATATATATATATATATTATATATATATATATATATATATATATATATATATATATATGGATATAAGGATGGGGATAAACTGAGAGATGTGATGATAAGTTTTGCGAATAGGCTCAGAGAAGCAGTTTAAGTATGAATAGAGAAAAGACGGAGATCATGGGAGTAGGCAGAGAGGTGGGAGGAGAAGAGTGGAGGGTATTAATAGATGGAATTGAGATAAAAACCCTTTCTGGGAGCGGTTATAATAATAATAAAAGTAATATAATATATATATATATATATATATATATATATATATATATATATATATATATTATATATATATATATATATATATATATATATATTATATATATTATATATATATATATATATATATATATTATTGTATTTTTTATTATATATATATATATTATTATATTATTATTATTATTATTATTTTATTATTAATATTAAAAAAAAAAAAAAAAAAAAAAAAAAAAAAAAAAAAAAAAAAAAAAAAAAAAAAAAAAAAAAAAAAAAAAAAAAAAAAAAAAAAAAAAAAAAAAAAAAAAAAAAAAAAAAAAAAAAAAAAAAAAAAAAAAATTTATTATTATTTTTATTATTATTATTATTATTATTATTATTATTATTATTATTTTTATTTTTTTTTTTGACCAAATTAAATAGACTGGGTTTCGATTGTTGAAACGTAAAGTGATTTAAAATATATCTCATAAGAAGAAAACTAAGTAAATTTGAATGGTATACTTTCTAATACACGACGATTAAAAACTGGTGTTCCACAAGGGTCCATACTAGCACTACTTCTATTTTCATTATATACATACTTCTTGATTAACTCACTCAACTCCTTCGCTGTCTCGTTCGCAGAAGATATATCTATGATGATCAATGACAAAAACCCCGAAGCTCTCTCCAAAAAAAAGTTGAAAGCACTTTATCAAGCATCCCGATGTGGATCAACGCAAATGAATTGTTATTAAGCATACAAAACTTCTTACTTCTTACAAGCAACAAAAATGTAAGAAAAAATTTTAAAATCAAACTAAGTGATATTGAACTAACCAGTACAGGTAACGCAAAAATTCTGAGAGTCTTAATAGAAGAAAACTAACATTTAAAGAACCCATAAACACATTAATAATAAACTCGCAAAGAATATGTACACCCTTACAAAATTAGTAAAATCCATTCCACTTGTGTGCACTTCGAAAAATATTTTTTGCACATATTCACCCCTACTTACCTTATTGCCACTCTGTATATGGAACAACACCCAAACAAACACATAGCAAAATCATAACAATGCAAAAACAAATCATGAGGCTCCTCAGTGACAGCAGATATTTTTACAGTCATACACCAACCACCTTTATTCAAAAAAAACTTAACGTA
>SEYY01021793.1:357500-360000 GCA_009176605.1 Armadillidium nasatum
GCAGAACATTGAATAATGCCTTATATAATGGAAAAGAGATAAGATGGAGTGTAAAATTATAGGGAGATGAGTCTGTTGAGTGCGGTAGGGAGTATTTATGGGATGGTATTAGTGCAAGAGTGAAAAAATTGACAAGAGAAGGGGTGGGAGAGGAGCAAAGGGGTTTTAGTGAGGGTAGGGGATTTGTGGTCCACACTAAGAATTATTGGTGAGAAATTGCGTGAAAAAGGTAAAATTGGGTATGCATGCTTTATAGATTTTGGGAAAGCATATGATAGGGTATAAAGGAGGAGGTTGTTTGAGGCATTGAAGGAGGGTTGGAAGTGAAAGGGATGTTATTGAAAGGTATCAAAGCATTTTATGAAAATTGAATGCGAGGGTGAGGGTGAAGAAGGAACTTTCTGACTGGATTAACGAAGGAGATTGGTTGAGACAGGGATGTATAATGTCGCCATAGTTGTTTAACCTGTTGATGGATGGTGTAGATATGGAAATGGAGAGTGAAGAGAAAGGTATTAGGCTGAGAAGTGTGAAGTGGGAATGGGAGATAGATAAATGCCTTGCTGTTTGAATTGATTATATATATATATTATATATATATATATATATATATATATATATATATATATATATATATATATATATATATATATATATATATATATATATATATATATATATATATATATATATATATATATATATAATATGTAATAAATGCACATTGCAGGATGTATGAATTAAAATACATAAATACGAAAATAATATTTATTACTTTTAATACAAGTTTTCACTTGAAAATAAATATTATTTTTAATTCATTTCCCTAAGGTTTTCATCGACTGATATATATATATTATATATATATATATATATATATATATATATATATATAATATATATATATATATATATATATATATATATATATTATAATAAATATAATGCAGTATAATAATAAAGAATAATTATATTAAAATTTTAATGAAATTTTTTGAAAAATCGAAAATTACTAATAATATTAATTAAAAATCGAAAATAAAATAATAAAAAAATCACTAATATTAATGTTCTAAAAATAAAAGAAATAAAATGAAAAATTTAATAAAAAAAATAAAAATTGGGTATACAAATGCAAAACTATCTTTAGTTCAAATTCATTTTTTCCTTTTTTTTTTTTTTTTTTTTTTTTTTTTTTAAAAAATAATAATAATAATAATAATAATAATAATAATAATAATAATAATAATAATATAATAATAATAATAATAATAATAATAATAATAATAATAATAATAATAATAATAATAATAATAATAATAATAATAATAATAATAATAATAATAATAATAATAATAATAATAATAATAATAATAATAATAATAAAACATTACTGTACACTGTAAAAGATTTGAAATTCCTAAGATTTCCGTCGTCAGTAAACTTCTTCCTGAAAAATAAAGGAAAAATTATTATGATAATGATAATAATAATTCTAATAAATTTTTTTTTTATATATACTCAGCACCATATCCCATATCCCTCATGAAGCAGGGTGGTGTCGGCTGCAGAAAGTATTCATATTCCTGCAACCGTAATTGGGAAGGGAGAAATACTGGTTAAGAGGTTTCCCAGCCTCTTGAACCATAATTATGATTACGCCAATATGTCCAACACTTAACCATTATTATAATAATAATAATAATAATAATAATAATAATAATAATAATAATAATAATAATAATAATATAATATAATAATTATAATAATTATTAATATTATTATAATAATAATAATAATAATAATAATAATAATAATAATAATAATAATAATAATAATAATTATGATGATAATAATGATTGCAGTATAATTATTATAAAAATAATAATAAAAATTATGATAACAATAGTTATGAAAATCGTAATAACGATAATAATGATAATAACTAATAATAATAATAATAATAATAATAATAATAATAATAATAAATAATAATAATAATAATAATAATAATAAAATAAAAATGATAATAATAATATTAATAATAGTAAAAATGTAAATAATACCAAAAATAATAATAATTTTAAATCACATTAATCATTAACCAAGATATAAAAATAAAATATAAAGAAAAAATTTATTAAATTAAAATAATATTAATTATGATTCAGAAATAATTATTAAAAACTTAAATAATAAATTTTGATATTAAGATTATTCAACAATATTAAATATTAATATAAATAAATAAAATTAATGAAAGAATAAAAGTTATAAAATATACTAATTATTAGGGTATTAAATAAATGGAATAAAATAAATTATTAAATATGTCATAAAATTAGGAAAACATGTCTGAATTAATTATTTAATAATAAATTATAAAAAAGAAAAATATATATAATATATATATATATATATATATATATATATATACATATATATATATATATATATATATATATATATATATATATATATAATATATATATATACATAC
>SEYY01021793.1:370000-372500 GCA_009176605.1 Armadillidium nasatum
CATATCGGTAGATTATAAAGTAGGTGTGGGTAAACAAGGCTGTAATAAAGATTTTTTAGTATGCATTTTGGAATAAATTTTTTTATCTTTGAGAATGCTTAGGTATAGCATATGCAAGTTTGCTAATAAGATATTGATGTGATTCTTGAAGGAGAGTAGGAGAGTTTCTCATCTAAAATAACTCCTAATAGTTTTGCAGGTAATAATAATTATCTTCAAAGTAATAGTAATAATAATTAATAATAATAATAATAATAATAATAATAATAATAATAATAATAATAATAATAATAATAATAATAATAATAATAATAATAATAACGTAATAATTTATTTTATTATTATTATTTTTATTATTATCATTACCATTATCATCATTACAATTAACCTTACATTGTTATTGATATTATTTTAATCGCCAATATTACTATTATCATTATAGTAATCAAGTATAATGAGAAAATAAACTTTTATAAATACTAATTACCAAGCAAATAAAAAAAAAAATTTCTTAATTTTCTCAAATCAGTCAATTTTCAATTGCTGAATTAATTTAATTGAGACTGAAATCTTCTGACTAAATTCAAATAAATATTTACATAAATAAAAAATAAATAAAATAAATAAATAAATAAATCTAATAAAATCGAATTTTTTTAAACCTGAATAAAATTTTTAATGGAATGACAGAAGCAATTTTTAAAATCGATTTTTCAATATCGAGAGAAGACAAAACTATCAATTTGAATAATGAATGCTTTAATATCAATAACAATAATAAAAACAATAATGGTAATAATAATAATAATAATAATAATAATAATAATAATAATAATAATAATAATAATAATAATAATAATAATAATAATAATAATAAATAATAATAATGGTTATAATAATAATAATAATAATAATAATATAATAATAATAATAATAATAATAATAATAATAATAAAATAATAATAATAAAAATAAAATAATGGTTATAATAATAATAATAATAATAATAATAATAATAATAATAATAATAATAATAATAATAATAATAATAATAATAATAATAATAATAATAATAATAATAATAATAATAATAATAATAATAATAATAATAATAATAATAATAATAATAATAATAATAATATAATAATCAAAACTATAGTAACAACAACAGCAATAAAAATAGCAATAAAATCTTTAAACTTTATTTATTTTTCCAATTACAGAAGTTATAATAATGATAATAATAATAATAATTATAGTAATAATAATAACGTAAAAATTTTTAATAATAATAATAATGATAATAATAATAATAGTAATAATAATAATAATATTACTTATAATTATATTTATTATTGCTATTGTTATTTTTATAGTTAATATTATTAATATAATTATTGTTTTCATTATTGTTATTGCTATTATTATTATTATTATTGTTATTATTATAATTATTACTAATATAATTATTATTATTATTATTATTATTTTCATTATTATTATTATCATTATTGATTAAATACATTCACATTTTTATCTATTAGAAATTAATTTTAAAAAATAATTAAATAATTAATAATAATAATAATAATAATAATAATAATAATAATAATAATAATAATAATAATAATAATAAAAATAATAAATAATAATAATAATAATAATAATATAATAATAATAATAATAATAATAATAATAATAATAATAATAATAATAATATATAATAAGAAGAAGAAGAAGAAGAAGAAGTAATAATATAATAATAATATTAATATTATTTTAAGCATAATTATCATAAAAATTATTATTATATTATTATCATTGCTGTTATTCTTAATATAATTATTACTATTATTATTATTTTTATAATTAATAAGATTTTTAATATTAGAAAATACAGAAATTGCTTTTCTTAGATGAAAATGTGATTGTAAGTATAAATAGATTGGAGAGAAGTAATGAAGGAATATTGCTACAAGCATTTCTTGACTGGAATTACTCGTAGAAGGAAATGTATTTAAGATATTGTTCAACTTCAGCAAATGATAAAACGACAACAAAATATCTGAGTAATCATCTGAAGAAAGATAAGAATTGAAAGAGGGATACGAAAGTCAAAATTTACAAATTTAGTTGCATGACATAAGAGAAGGAAAGAAGTAAACCCTATTAAATCATTGGGATTATTTGTGATGATCTACTTTTTTAGAATGGATGAAAATATTTTTTTTACTATTTCAGGATGAAATATAAGCAATATATATATGTGTTTCAGGAAGTTAAAAATAATGTTCCTGGGAAGAATAACTAGTAAACGAACTGAATTTAACTACAGTTTATGAGTGTCAGTAAAAGGAAAACAAAATAAATTGTGGTCCTCCATGTCAGAGAGAATCACTCCAATTATAGTTTCGTCTCATTCTGAGAGACATTTCTTTCATTACAAGGAAAATCTGAGAGGTATGACAGCAATTCCAGTCACCTCAGTTCTGTGGAACTC
>SEYY01021793.1:395000-400000 GCA_009176605.1 Armadillidium nasatum
TACTATTATTATTATAATTATTATTATTATTATTATTATTACTATTATTATATATTATTAGTATTGTTTTTTTTGTTACTATTATTATTATTATTATTATTGTTGATATCGTTATTATTATTATTATTATTATTCTTATTGCTGTAATAATTATTAGCTTACAGTTATCTCAGTACTAAGATTGTTATAGTAATTTTTCTAATTTTTTTTTTATAGATTAGTTTTTTTTTTTTTTTTTTTTTTTTTATTATTTTTTTTTTTTTTTTAAAATTTACAATATTCAAAATCAGAATATTAAATAATGTATGCTATCATGTAAAATTTTAATGGGCTCAAAGGACGAATTCGTCTCCCCAGAAGCCCATTTCAGTTTAGTATAAAAACATGTAAAGTACACGATATTTGTATATGTAAATTTGTAACTGAAAAAATATAGAAAGAAAGAAAGATTATTATTATTATTATTATCATTATTATTATTATTATTATTATCATCATTTTTATTATTATTATTATTATTGTTGCTGTTGGTGCTATTATTATTATAATTATTATTTTTATTATTATTATTACAATTAACCTACTTACATATCTGATAAAAAAACAGCACGCTTATATCTAAGCGAGCGCTATAACTCATGTGTATTGATTCGTTTAACACAGCAATGCATGTGTAAGAACGTGTTTGTGTGTGTGTGTGTGTGTGTGTGTGTGTGTGTTTAACACGGTGTGTAACGTGAAATACGTCATTTGAAGTCCCAGTGACAATAGCAGGAAGTGGTCGTGTCATTTTTAGAGAGCGATGCATGTTTTTCAAATCTTTATGACAGTTATGAAAAAGAGCATTCGAACAAATGACGCTCAACACGTTCTCTACCACCATTATTATTATTATTTTATTATATTATTATTATTAGAAATTTATTATTATTATTTTTATTATTATTTATTATTATTCATTATTATTATTATTATTATTATTATTATTATTATTATTATTATTACATGAATTTTATTATTATTATTATTATTATTATTATTATTATTATTGCTATTACATTAATTTATTATTATTATTTTTTCTATTTTATATTATTGGTATTATTATTATTATTATTATTATTATTATTATTATTATTATTATTATTATTATTATTATTTCAATATTTTATTGTCATTATTATACTATTATTATTATTAAAGCAATAGTTGTAAGCATTAGTATTAATATTATTACGTTCCTTCAGCCTCAGTAATTTATATTTTAAGTAAGTAAAAATTGCAACTTTAAAAAAAAAATAACTCGTTTGCTTCTACATTTTAGCAAACTCACAATTAAACATTTTATCTTAAGAAAAGCTTATATATATATATATATATATATATATATATATATATATATATATATATATATATATATATATATATATATATATATATATATAATAATAATAATAATTATTATAATTACTGTTGCTTCTGTAATGAATGTTACTGCTATTTTATTTTTGTCAATATTGTTTTTGTTTTTATAATAAAATAATTACTAAAAAATTTGTAACTTTTGTGGAAAAATTAGGAAGAAGCTTAATATTAACAATATAATATAAATTGGTAGGCACTTATAAAAGAAATAAATTAAATACCATAATAATAAATAGAAATAAATATAATAATAAATTTAAAAATCTTAATTTCTGAAAGGGAGAATTGCTGTAGTATTGAAAGGTTATAAAATTATTAATTAAAATTTACTAATAGTATATAATATATGAAAATATGAACAAAGTATGATTATTTCTTTGTTTTATTAATTAAATTTCATTTAAAAGATAAAGATAAATCGTGGGCTTATCACATCGTTTTAAAACTCTTAAAAATTTACAAGATTTTGCTTGTTCAAAACAGATATGGTTTTAAGTTTGCCATTTCTATGATACGTCTATTATTAAAAATAATTCAGATGATATTCACTCTTCTCTTGCAAGGATTTATGATTTTTAATGCCTAAAACAAATAGAAAATAAAAATAAAAAAATTGAATGAAAAAAATTGAATTTTATAATCTAAAATCATCAGTCAAATCAGTTTCTTTCTCAGTTGAAATTTCAATTCCAATTTTCAATCAAATAAAAAAAATCAAATCCTCAAAATGTTTTATAATGTCTAACGAACGCATCTATTTTGCTATCACCAAAGCGTTACTAATACATAAATGACACATACCATTTCAGCGTTTTTATTATTTTAAGCTCATATCAGACACAAGTCACATTCAGCGGTTAAAATTAAAGAATTTCAAGTATGGAATAAACTTAAAATGAAAGTAACTCTTAAACAGTATTTGTTTCTTAATGCGTTAATAACACATTGGTGATAGCCGACAAAATAAAGGCGTAAAACTAAATTAGAGAGTAGTGAATGATGTAGGTATGAGATTACCTGATGTGTTCAACCAGGGGAACCGCATTCTGATTTTGATTTTGAAATGATTTCAACACAGACGATGAATCATTTTAATCAGCTCACTCCAGCCGAAAGATTCAGTTTGCGATCTGTGAAAGTTTCAGAACCCGAGATTTTTTTTCAGTGTGTTTTCAACATATTTAAGAAAATAGAAAGAAATAAAGGAAAAAAAAATTAGATATATATATATATATATATATATATATATATATATATATATATATATATATATATATATATATATATATATATATATATATATATATATATATATATATATATATATATATATATATATATATATATATATATATATATATATATATATATATATATATATATAATCTTGAGAATATTTCAAAATTATAAATTTCGTGGAATCCTTAATTAAAATTTAAAACTAAATAAAGGCCACTTTTCATTTTATATAATTATTATTATTATTATTAACAATAATAATAATAATAATAATAATAATAATAATAATAATAATATCATTTTTATTATTATTATAGAATTTATAATTATCATTTTTATTCTTTCTTCTAATTAGATAATAGAATTTTAAACAATTTAGAAAATAGTAAGGTTTTAATTTTCAATTAATAATTTTTTTAATTTTTTTGCATTTTTTCAGAGACCTGTCACAGTTGAGAATAGAGAAGTTTTTGCCTATTTGGGAATTCCTTACGCAAGAGCCCCAGTGGACGTTAGACGGTTTAAGGTTTATATATATATATATATATATATATATATATATATATATATATATATATATATATATATATATATATATATATATATATATATATATATATATATATATATATATATATATATATATATATATATATATATATATATATATACATATATTAACAATTTACCCTTTTCATGTGACAATGTTATGTTTATATTTAGAGAAATATAGTGAAAAATCAGGCGATATATTTTTAAAAATGACCTACCCAAACAGTTACATTTACATATTTTATTAACAATGAAATTTCTGGAAAATCTTCGAACGGAAATACGAGTGATTTTTCGAACTATCGTTCTAAAGTCATCAAAAATTTTTAAAAAAATCAATTATTTTTTTTTTTTTTTTTAATTCAAAAAATAATAATAATAATAATAATAATAATAAATAAATAATATATATAATATATATATATATATATATATATATATATATATATATATATATATATATATATATATATATATATATATATATATATATATATATATATATATATATATATATATATATATCGATCGGATCCGAAATATTCCCCAACTCTGGTGGAATTTGGTAGGCCTCCTGCCTTTGCCCACCAGAGGAGACAAAAAAAATATATATATTATGGTGACCTAATTATCTCTGTTGTGACCAAGGTATGGTCCAGGAGGTCACTACACTTTGTTGTAGCGAAGGGGGATAGATCAGGAGGCTGGGTGTTTTTCAACTTCCCTTGTGGAATGCCGACTGGTAGTCGTGTGGTAGCCACCACTTCTCTTCAGGCCCGTGGAACGTCTGTAGCCTCAGATGGAAGGCTACTTCAAAGGGGAACCACAGTCGAGGGCAAATGAGCTGCCAAACTGGGTTTCCTTTTTTGGTAGCAGAGGCGTTGGAACTTCTTCTTGTAAGGGCAGCTTCTTTTGGACTTCTGCTTGGGACTGCTTCTTTTGGGACGTCTTTTTCTTGGGGCAGATCGGCTGTAGTTGCGGTTTCTTCTTCAGCTCCTTGGATAAAGTGAAAGGTTACTACTTATTCTATACCTTCTGAAAATTATCTCAATAATGAAAAGGTGTAAGGAAAAGTAGATAGTTTTCCACTTTATTTATTATTTATAACAAAAATGTTGTACAAAGTTACTATTATTAAAGTTCTATAAAATCATAATGAAATAACATATAAAATTTTATCTATTTAAAGCAGGAAACAATGTTTTACAATAATTTTAAATATTACATATTAAAATATATTAAAATTGAAATTTTTAACAGAGACAATTTTTTATTGAAATTTTAATACAAAATAATATAAAATAAACACATTTTACATTTTATAATAGTTTCTCATAATGGTTTTACCTTAATTCAAATTTAGCGGTAAAATAGTTTTAGCGGGAAAATGAGATGCTAAAAGTGAATTAAGAATTTGTTATGGTAATAATTTAAAATTTACATTATATTTTAAATGTTTAATTTTTTACAATAAAAGTTTATATTTTTATATATTTATTATAATTACTTTTATAACAAAAAGAAACTTTATTTTTAATTATCACAAGGTTTTACGTGTCTTTTCTTATTTAAAACAATATTCACATTTTCGCAAGTTAATGCTTTAAAATAATTTCGATTAAAGAAAACGTTATTTTATATTTTTGGGTAACTATTTAAAATGACACTATATATATATATATATATATATATATATATATATATATATATATATATATATATATATATATATATATATATATATATATATATATATATATATATATATATATATATATAAATTA